>JANHFO010002703.1:157512-167746 GCA_032468095.1 Pareas carinatus
TTATTATTATTATTATTATTATTATTATTATTATTATTATTATTATTATTGTAGTAGTAGTAGTAGTATTCTACAATACAATAGTTATGTAGCAACAGCAACTCTTCAAATTCCTGGCCTGACAATCTGTTTTTGACGTGCGAATCACTGAAGAGAAAATCTATTCCAGCTTTGAACTGAAAACAAATTTTCTCTCTAGTCTCTCACTATACTTTATCACACCAAAGACTTTATATTTGCTTACAAAAACTAGTTTTCGTGATAAATGAATGGGTGTGATTCTAATTAAGTATTTATTGCCTGGTTCTCTTTTGTCATATCTGTGTTCCTAGATCAAGCAAAACTACATTTTAAAGACTAAGTAGTAAGTTATATTATGATTATATATCAGGGAAACGAATGTTTGATGGATTGTACTAATGGGAGCTAAAAATAAAACCCCATCTGTTCACCTTTCAAACTACATCAAAGCACTGCATATTGGTTGCAGTATAGCTTAATGAAAGGCAAACAGAAATATATTTATTTTCATCCTGCTGCAACAACTGAAAGGGGAACTTGTTAATAATAATGTTTCAATAATAGAAGAACTGAGAGCTTATGGCAGCTTTAGAAAACAGACATACTGTATTCATTGAAACAATAACAAAGTGTAAATGGGAGCTCATCTACCCAACTGACGTGGAATAAGAATTGCTGTTATGTCAGGGCTGTAAATTAGTCCTCAAAAAATTTCCATGGAATTGCATTCACAAGAGACAAGTTCAAAGCATCAATAAGAATCCTCTTGTTGCTCTTTTTATGGTATTTCTATTGGCCACTCAATGTATTAGTTCTCTCAGAAGCTTATATAATTTCAATGCAGTATAAAATTTCCTGAATTAAACCGTGTTTTGTTCAAATTATTCATAATACAGTACTGAACCTAGCTGACACTGATATATCTGAAGAACATGGACTGTTCTAAGAACAGGCCTAATTTTTGTATGCTCATGTCCTGATAGATTGATAGTATGTTTTTATAAATGTTGTCTTTTTCTGCGGGCACCTTACAATATATTAATATCACATTATAGATATTCTGAATAATAAATATAAAATAAAATAAATGCAAAACAAATACTAAAAGCATTGACCATACTGTCCCTGTCTGTCTGTCTATCTGTCTGTCTGTCTGTCTGTCTAATTACTGTGAATTATTTTATTTACATTTGTTATAGGCACTCACTCCAGTAGTCTCTGGATATATACATTTAAAGTTTGTTTGTTTGTTTGTTTATTAAATTTTTATGCCATACATTTCGCCATAGAGAGTGACTCCAAAGTTAGGATGAATATATTAAAAAGCTTTAGTGAATAAAAATATATTTACCTAGTACTGAAAAGGTAATGAAGTAACATCACATACTCCTTATTGGGAAAAATATAAAATTAAAGAACTGCACTGCCACAGGCCTACTTTTAGCACCATACTCAAGGATGAGAAGGAGTTGAAGCTATGAAGTTAAGGTACAGGTAGATACATATAGAGAAAGGCATTCTTTTTGTTTCTCTAATGTTAGTCACGAGAGGTTTTATAGGTTAATTAAAATGATTACAAATGAACTAGGAGCCAGTGGCGTAACATTTTCATAATGTCCATTTCTAGGTCAATATTCTTGCTGCAGCATTTTGTGGTAAGCAATCTTTCTGAACCCTCTTTAAGACTACCTCTGTCTAAGCAGAGTTGCAGTTAGTACAACTACGTGTTCCTCCTCCTCCTCCTCTTCCTCCTTTGTTACAGAAGACCTTTGTGCCTCTAATGACAGAGGAAGATCAACAAGCACCCCCAACCTATGATTTCTTCTTTTTGGAGATGTGAACTTTTACCAAACAGATTGAAATCACAAGTAATCCATTTACTCATGGTATCTCTGTTCTGTCATGACTGAACTTTTCTCACTTTGCCCTCCTTCAATCCACAAATGCAGCTAGGCAGTGATTCATTTTCACTGCTTTACCTAGATCTGATGATAAGAAGATACAATGCTGTGTGTTACTAGCACTTTGTCTAATTTGCCAAAAGATTCCATTCAGTGATTTCATATAACAGTTCATCACTGTGACACTTTACAAAATATACCTCATAAGATTGAAAAGAAACCCTCTAGAGCCACTTTCTGGAGATTCTGGTTTAAGTAGAACCACCATGAAAGATTTCATCAATCTCTACCACAATCAATCTCTCCTTACCAAGGCTGATGAATTTGAAAACCACTATAAATCCAACAAGTCCTCCACAAAATCACATTCCCATCAAACTAAAACTTTATTTAAGTAAAAATCAGGCTTAAATCCTATATCGGAACTAATTCAAAATGTATATTATCCGAGAAAGTTTGGATTTGATCAGCCACCAGTTATTTGAATACCTCCTTCAGAAAGATAAACTTGACATTGACCAATAGGTGCTGGTTAAATTTTTTGGCTTTTGCAATATCCGTTCTCAACAACTGAGAAAATAGCTAAAATTTCCACTATAGTATTAAATCCTTACATTAAATACCAGTATTTAGCTAGCAGTACAACTGGAAAGAATAGCATTGAGTCATCTATAGCTAATGCCATAATCTATTTTATTGGTGAGTTCAGGTTTCAATAAATCAGGCTGTCAAGAAGTGATCATGCAGATGACAATTATAGGATTGGGAAGGCCATAATTCATATCTGGATGAAAGACAAATCTATTGATGTCAATTATTAATTCAGCAGATGCAATGCCTGATCTAACAGATATCTAATATCTAAGCATATTATATTTGTCCACAAATTAATGTTAACCATGGACATTTGTAGCCACTCCTCCCCAATCTGCTTTATCCTAGTCTTTAACTGATGCTTTAGGAATTCACCTCACAGAACTCTCTGTTGCTTCAGCTAATTGAATTAATTTCTTACAAACTTATAGTGTTTTACTTTGCTGTACTTATTGTGAATAATTGTCTTTGGGAAGAAAATAACTAATATAGTTGATTTTCAGTCTAATTTCTTTTGCTTCAGTTTTTAAAAGTCCATGATAGATAAAGGAGGGAAAGGAAGAAGGAATATGAGAAAGGTTGGAATTTGAGAACTCACTGCAGCCAACTTGCTGCGTCCATCTTGCCATAGCCAAATTGTCACAAGACAAACTTGCCATGGGACAATTCTGCATGGGATAACTAAATAAATGCTAACTATTAACTACCACTTCAAGTTTATCCCTGTGGAAATAAGGACCGCAGCAGGTAAATGATCAGTCATATTTCCCCACCACTGTCACTGTCACCATCACCATCACTATCCCAAGTCTTCCAAAGAACTTCATGCCATATATTCTGAACAGAATCCATGGTATACTTCAGCTCAGGAAAATATTAATCTCTTTTCTGTCTCTCTGCACTCTCTACACAAAACACTGATACATATTGATTTGAGAATCTGAAAATACTATTTGTTTCAACTTTGAGCTACAATTTGGTCTCTACTGAATCTTTGTCTTTATTCCCCTCCTACTCCACATCCCTCAAGTGACTATGTCTCAGTCTGTGACAGTTATAACCATCTTTTTAAAGCCC
Organism: Pareas carinatus; assembly: GCA_032468095.1. Taxonomy (NCBI): domain Eukaryota; kingdom Metazoa; phylum Chordata; class Lepidosauria; order Squamata; family Pareidae; genus Pareas; species Pareas carinatus. The sequence goes on from JANHFO010002703.1 coordinate 161,106, forward strand.
TATCTTAGTTCCTTAATGACTAAGTTGTACAATATTTTCATGCTGCTGTAGATATCATGGAGAAAGGTTCACTTTTTGAAAATCAGATCACGTGGGGCATACCAAATGTGCTTATTTCACATTCGTGTTGTGTTGTTTTGACTTGTTAAACTTCTTGCAGTCCTCCTCCACAAGCTAGTCTCTTCTCTAGAATGTTTCCCAGTCATCAGAAGAAAAGCGATACTTCACATGTGGCCTGGAAAAATGCACATAATCACTAGATATCAACAGAAAAATGCAGAAAACTCTAAATCTCTGCTGTACGCCTAGTGTTTTATGAATTTTTGCAGTCCATGAACAATAGCTCCAGTTTCTACCCAGTCTGAAGTATGAGAATGAACATATTGCATATGTTTCTACAAAAGATTTTATTTTTAAGTAATTTAAAATTGCAAACACAGAGAAAGATATAATTGTTTGATATCATGCAGAGCAGGAGGAAGGTTCTCAGAAATAGTAGAGTGGACCTGGATTAAGGAGCTCCAGGTTCATCCCCATTCAAATATAGAGCTCTCACAGTGTTTCTTTGCCAATCGCTCTCTCCTAATCTAACCTATTTCTCAAGATCATTGTAGGGATAACATTAGGAAAAGTTCTTTGAATGCTGCTTTGAGTTTTAGAGACAAGACTAAATAGGAATGGACTTGATTAATAAACCAGAGTTGGACTAAATCTTGAGGAAACAACTTGGTGCTCTCCCTTTTTCAGCCTATAATTTTTGCCATCCCTTTTCATTAACAATGAAGGGTTATGGGATGTGAAACTGAGAACTGCCTTCCTCACAGCTAAATGAGTATTTAAGTTTAAGTTTATTTATTTAGTCAAGCATATATGAGAAAAACAAGTATAAGTAGGAACATACTATATAATCATGTAGGTATAGACAGGTATAAGCATATGCATAATAATAATTGAGAACGAATAAATGGGGGCAGTAGGACAGGGACGGTAGGCACACTAGTGCACTTATGCACGACCCCTTATAGACCTCTTAGGTATGGAGTGAGGTCCACGGTAGATAGTTTAAGGTTAAAGATTTGGGGATTTGGAGATAACAATGTAAGGTAATGAGATCCAGGCATTGACCACTCTATTACTAAAGTCATATTTTCTGCAATCGAGTCTGGAGTGGTTTACTTTGAGTTTGTATCTGTTGTTAGCCCGTGTATTATTGTAGTTGAAACTGAAGTAATCATTGATAGGTAGAACATTGTAACAGACAATTTTGTGTACTAAGTCAGACCATAGGCGGCCTAGCTCTAAGTTGTCTAGGTCCAGAATTTCAAGCCTGGTGGCAAAAGGTATTCTATTGCGGGATGAGAAATTGACTCCTCTTCTCGTAAAATAACTCTGGACTTGTTCAATTGTATTAATGTCTGTTATACAATGTGTATTCTAGGTGGATGAGCTGTATTCGAGAATTGGTCTGGCAAAAATCTTATATGCCCTGGTTTGCAGTTCAATATTACTGGAAAAGAATTCACAAAACTAGGCTTATTTATTTTTAGATTAGCATGTTGTGTGACCCCAGATACTGTAATTTGTTATATTATGCTGAACTTTCTGGATCTTGTGACATTAACTATGTTCAAGAGCTAATCTGATTATTTCTAACTGCTTTACAGCATAGTTCAAAATATAAAGTGTGTTTTTCTTTGAGATAGTGTGATTGCCTTCAGTTTGAGTACTCTATTTCATTATTTCTGTGATGCAAACCTGTGCCTCACTGTGTCCCTGATTAGAAATATTGCATAAAATCCTTCAATAGTAGCAATGAGATGTCTTAAGTATAGTTTATTTAAATTTATATTCCGCCCTTCTCCCGCAGGACTCAGGGCGGCTAACAGGCATAATAAAACACAATACAATATAATACATAGATGCAATAAAACAACATTAAAATTATTACATGAGGCCTAATTAAAAGATGGGAGAGATAATAAAATATTTTCCATTGAATCATAAAATAATTAAAACGTTTAAAACCCATACAAGAGCCCAGATTTAAAACAGGAGGACGGGGGCTAGGCTAAACCAGCCTGCTGGAATAAGTGGGTCTTCAGGGCGCGGCGGAAGATCTGAAGGTCAGAGATGGTACGTATTGCAGGGGGGGGATCGTTCCAGAGGGTGGGAGCCACCACAGAGAAGACTCTCTCCCTGGGGGCCGCCAGCCGACAATGCTTAACCGGCGGCACCCTGAGGAGGCTCACTCTGTGGGAGCGTGTGGGTCGGTGGGAGGTATCAGATTCTTGTGTTCAGGTTGTGTGGAATAAACTTGGAGTGCTTTTGAACTCTATCCTGGAGTATTTCTGAGTCTCTTTCTCTGTCCATTATGAAGCTGCAGGCTATGCCTTCTCTTATCTAATCATTCCCCAAACAGCATCTCTCTTTGGCCTCTGCCTTCCTCATGGTCATGCTAACATACCATTACATTTTGGGCTCAAACCACTATCACTGTACTATCCCAGGAAAAGATTTGGCATAACTGATATGTAAAAGCAGGGTCAATTGCCTTATGGAAAAAGGGATTGCTAAGATTTGAAGACTGACTTCTCAGAAGGGAATGAGTCGCATTTTAATCAGGTCTGGAAAGATTAGGTGTGCTATTCATAATAAATCTTTTATTGCACAGTACCAGTCATCCTTGATGTACCGCAGTTCATTTAGCAACCGATCAAAATTACAACAGCAGTGGAAAAGTGACATGATCATTTTTCACACTTACAACCTTTTTGTAGCATCCCCATGGTCATGTGGTCCAATTTCAGATGCTTGGCAATTGGCTCATATTCATGATGGTTGCAGTGTCCAGGGATCACATGGTCACCCCCTGTGATCGTCTGACCCAGAGGTCTCCAACCTAGGGACCAAGGTTGGAGACCTCTGGTCTGACCAACAAAATCCATGGGGAAGCCAGCTTCACTTAACCACTGGGTTGCTCACTTACCAACTGCCATGATTCACGTACTTTCATTTTTTTGTCCTAGTTTGTATTCAGTTCAAATAAAATAAAATGCAGATATATAAAAAAGAAGTCACAACTCTGCAAAGAGTGCAGAGAAGAGAAACAAGGATGATCAGGGAGGTGGAGGCTACAACATATGAAGAACGGTTGCAGGAACTGGGTACGGCTAGTCTAGTGAAGAGAAGAACTAAGGGAGACATGATAGCAAAGTCCCAATCTCTAAGGGGCTGACACAAAGATGAGGGGGGTCAACCTATTTCCCAAAGCACCAAAGTCTCTTCCAACTCTATGTTCTATGGAACAGCTGCTGGTACTCTACCATTTAAACAGAGGACATTGAGTAGATCAGCAGTAGCTGCTTCTTTGCAGTAATTTCTCCCTTTCCCTTTCTCTTCCCCAGCTGTAATTACTGTTTTGTGGTTCTTCCAGTTTTAAGTGTTCCTCGCCCTCTCCCCCATGAGAAATCCCTGTTCTCTAGGCATTTCTGGTTTCCCTTGCTATTTGAGCACATCAATTACTGGGGATGTAATCCATCCAGCTGGATGTGCCCCTGTTAGCCAACGAACTTCGGGATCCCAGCCAGTTTGTCACTGTTTTACCCAAAATGAATAAAAGCTAAGGGGTCAAGCCACAGCAACCACAAAGGAAAATGGAATTGCCCTTTTCCTCCTCTTTGTTATTCCTCAGATTGCAGCCTCCTCACTGGAGCCTCATTCATGCATTGCTCTGCCAGTCTTCCATTTTCTCCCCGCAGGATTTATGAGCCACTCAAAAGTCCACCGCCATAAATTACACAACACAGAAGCCAAAATCCATCCCCTAATCTGGCTCCAACCATTCCCAAGTAATGTACAAATAATGAGCCTTCTATTTAGCTAAGCAAAAGAAGTTTATGCTACAGTTCATTGTGGTTACTTGCGCAATAACCTTTAAATGCTTCCAAGGGTAGCTTTTACAACCCAAAAGTGTCTAGAGTTATGTGCCAATTGTGTGCACTTTAATTCTGTTCTTGCTCTTTAAAGGTTTCCCTACCAATGTTCCTCAAATAATTTGCTTGATTTTTAAATGTTTGCCTTTATTCTCTACTTAATTTAGTTAAGTCTACTTTACTTTTCTCCATATTTTTTTTTGAATAATGTTGAACTTCTTTTAGAGAGGAAAATAGGTTTACACAGCAGCATCTCACTTCAAGTCTTAACCAGGGCTGATCCTAGGCCTATTATCTTAGGAATGACTAGAAAAATACACTTGTTTATGGTATAAATTGCTATCAGTTATTATTTGAAGGATTGCATGTTACTTACCATGATATCTTCAGTCTGCAAAACATTACACAGTACATGCACTGCCTGTATATTTAAGTATTTTCTCCATTGCTGTTGAAATAATGTTTCATATCAGCATTTCAAAAATTTAAGGAGGACCTCCATGTAACCATAACGGACTGGCTTATTTTCTCCCTTAATACTATTATTCTCCTTCTAAATGTTTAATCATTTTCATAATGGAGAAAGGAAGCTTATTAGCATAGTAATATTGGCCACAACCTACTTAGAATGTGTGTATGGATATTCCTGCAATATTTAAAGCAATCATCATACAAAGCTTGTTCTGGAACAAGCCATTGTCTCTTTCTTTTTGTCCAAGAATTTCTAGCATCAAGCTGGAGTTGGAGGTCTTGAAATGCTTCTCCAAGTAACTACCATCTGTAATTCAGAAGCCACCAGTATAAGAGAATAACAAAAGCAATAGTATGTAGTTTTATACAATGCTTTTATAGCCCTCTCTAAGCGGTTTGCAAAGTCAGCATATTGCCTCCAACAATCTGGGTCCTCATTTTACCGACCTTGGAAGGATGGAAGGGTGAATCAACCTCTAGCCCCATCAGGATTGAACTCCTGGCAGTGAACAGAGTCAATCTACTGTATTCTAACAGAGTCAATACTGTATTCCAGTGATGGATAACCTTTTAAACAGTCGCGGCTTGTGATGTCATCGCCTGGCGCCACTACTCTCTTTCTGAGAACGTGCATGGCCCCAGGATGTCATCACCTGGCATTGCTACCTTCTAAACATGTGCATGGCCTCGTGACATCATCACTTGGTGCCGCTACTCCTTTCTGAGCATGCTCAGCTCTGGGACCATGCTGGGGCGACTTGACTCGCATGCCAGCAGAGAGAGCTCTGTATGCTCACTGCGGCACGCGTGCCATAGGTTCGCCATCACTGCTGTATTCTAACCACTGTACCACCATGGCTCTAATTGATCTGAGCAGTTTGAAAAAAGCTGCAAACTGGTGCACCTGAATGCAGTTTTTGCAAAGCCTGGCATTGCTTCATAAGACTGCTCTCTTCCTGTGTCGGGGAAGTAATTATGCAAATTGATACCGTTCTAATCTAACAAGGCAATCCTTCAGTGTTTATTATTATGAAGTCCAGAATAGAAATCAGATAAGGCCATAACACTCATGGGCCACTGCTTTGATCAGGCTGTCTCTTCCTTACAGGAATGCAGAGCATTCCAAGAAATAAACTCCTGGCCAAAAATCAGAATTAATCAGAATTTGAGTTCTTTATTCTTTCACTGCAACAGCTTCCAAAAGGTATAGTCGCCATTTTAAGAATATTAACTTTGATTGTCTCAGTTTAGTAATGGAGAGCAAAGTAAACGCAGACGATGGGAGGATAAATATACTATTTCCCTCCCCCTATTGGATTCCCAGGAAATGCAATTTATTTTTCCTGAGCTGCTAAGAATTGTCAGGTGGGGATGGGGAAACGGAGATAATATGGAATAATTCAATTTGCTATGGGCGATTTTCATATTTATGCTTCAAAAAGTTCAATTCTGTTTGGAAATCTCTACTTACCTTTCCAATTTAATTTAATCAAGAGGTTAAGAAGCACAGGGGTTCATAGGTCCGTATTCTTCGAAAAGGTTCACTGGCAATTGAACAATACCTGACCTTTTGTGCCAATTCTCCGCAGTTTACACTGTGACCAGCCCTCCTTACATTTTCCTTTCCCTGTCCTATCAGGCTCTGAGAAAAACAATAATTGTAATTCCAAAGCCACAAACAACAGGAGACTCAGTTTTTCTTTCTATTTTTTGATCAAAAATGAAAGCTTTTCCAATTATTATGTTTGCCATCATAGCGAGAGTGGACTTTTCTCTTTGTAAACATATCTTAACTGTGAAATATAACCTGTTTTAATAAAGACAAAAATAAGCAACCCTAAATAGTTATATTTCTTAATTATCTTTAATAAAGTTATGGTTCACATTCAATCAACAAATCAAGTACCGTATTTTTCGCACCATAAGGCGCTCCGGACCATAAGGCGCGGGACGCTGGGAATGGCCAATTCAGCCTGCAGAGCAATCCTTTGGCTTTGGAGCGTCCCGCGGAGCAATCTCTGTGCACCCCAAAATCGCTCCGCGAGACACTCCAAAGCCGAAGGATCTCGCTGTAGGGTGATCCGGAGTGTTCCCCGCACCCCGCGGAGCGATTTTCACTTGCCTGCGGGACACCGGGAACGCTCCAATATAGCCTGCAAGGCGATCCTTCGGCTTTGGAGCGTCCCGCAGAGCGATTTCCGGGTGCAGGGAGATCGCTCCGCGGGATGCTCCAAAGCC
>JANHFO010002703.1:167846-177947 GCA_032468095.1 Pareas carinatus
GGGAAGTTCATTCCGGAGCTGCCACAGAGAAGGCTCTCACCCTGGGGGTCGCCAGCCGGCATTGTCTGTGCGAGCGTACTAGCCTATGGGAAATATTAGCTGGTAGTAGGCGTTCCTGAAGATATCCTGGTCCCATGCCATGGAACTCTTTAAAGGTCATAACCAAAACCTTGAAGCACACCCGAAAGACCACAGGCAGCCAGTGCAGCTCGCGGAGGAGCGGGTTCACATGGGCATGGCCATTCACCCCCACAATCCCCAGTGCGGCCACATTCTGGACCATCTGCAGTCTTCGGGTATGTAGAGCGCATTGCAATAATCCAGGCGAGAAGTGACCAGGGCATGAGTGACCATGCATAGGGAGTTCCGATCAAGAAAGGGTCGCAACTGGCACATCAAGCGGATTTTATAAAAGCCCCCCTGGCCACGGTCGTCATCTGGTCTTCTAAAGACAGCCGTGCATCCAGGAGGACACCCAAGTTGCGAGACCTTTCCGCAGGGGCCAATGAATCGCCCCTGATAGCCAGTGATGGTGATAACTGGCCATATCGGTATGCTGACATCCACAGCCTCTCGGTCTTGGAAGGGTTGAGCCTGAGCCTGTTCCTCCCCATCCAGATCTGCACGACTTCAAGACACTGGGTCATTACCTCGATGGCATCGTTGGGGTGGCCTGGGGTGGAAATGTACAGCTGAATATCATCAGCGTACTGATGACACTCTACCCCAAAGCCACGGATGATCTCCTTGATAGGTAGAACACTGTAACAGACAATTTTGTGTACTAAGCTTAGGTCAGACCTTAGGAGGTGTAGCTCTATGCTTTCTAGGTCTATAATTTCAAGCCTGGTGGCATAAGGTATTCTATTGCGGGCTGAGGAATAGAATACTCTTCTCATAAAATGCTTCTGGACTTATTCAACTGTATTAATGTCTGGAGCTTAGATCTTTTGAAATGAGTACTCCTAGGTCCTTTACATGATGAGGGTTGTCTTTGAGATCATATCCACCTAGTTTGCATTTTGTGTTCTGATTCTTTTTACTAATGTGTAAGACAGGACATTTGTTGGTTGAGATTTGAAGTTGCCAATTGTTCGACCATTCAGACATATAGTCAAGGTCACAATGTAAGGCAGCAGTGTTGTCAGAGGTATTAAATAGTTTTACATCAGCAAAGAGGACACAGTTGCTTTTGATCTGATTGCAAAGATCATTTATGTAGATTAAAAATAGGGTGGTCCTAGAACACTGCCTTGGGGAACATCGCTGTTAACTGGTGCAGAGTTTGATATGTTACTCCTTATTTTAACTACTTGTTGTCTGTTTGACAGGAATGCAGCTATCCATTTATGTAGTGATCCAGAGATGCTAAAAGAGCGTAGTTTTAACAGTAATTTGTAATGTACCACTGAGTCAAACGCTCTGCTGAAGTCTATGTAAATTGCATCTATTACTTTACTCTGCTCGAGTTGTGTAATCCAAATGTTTTTGCAGTGTAGGAGATTGCAGGACAATTTTTTTCTGAAACAAAGCTGATTGTTAGAGAGTAGGTTATTTGACTCTAAGTGGAGGATAATGGATTGGTTGATTGATTCCATGACTTTGCAGGTGACATAACACAACGAAATTAGTCTGTAATTTTCATCTAGGCTGGGGTCACCCTTTTTGAAGATAGGAATGACCATGGCTAATGATCATAGGTCAGGCAATGTGCTGGATCTGAATGATATTTCATAGGTTGTGCATAATGGTTCAGCTATGATAGTGGAGAGTTTTTTAAAGAAGTATGCACATAATCCATCAGGACCAATAGATAGGGATGGTGTTAGATTGCCTAGTGCCTTTTCAACATTGTCTTCTGTAAAATCAATGTGTAGTAGATTGTTGCAATCGATATTGGCATGATTTGGAAATGTTTGGCTGAAGCCATTGCTGTTTACAAAGACTGAACTGAAGAATGTATTGAAAGTATTAGCCTTAATGGTTTCATCATTACAATCTTTTCCATTTGGCCCTTTCATTGGTGGTATGGTTTTTAAATCTGTAAGTTTGGTGTTTACAAAATTATAGAAGGCGTGGATGGATTTTGTGTGTAATAATTTTTCTTCTTGCTTGTAGTAATAATTGGTACATTCTGCCTTTATCTGATGGCATAAGATTTTGTAACGTCTTTTAAAGGTAGCAACGTAGCTAGTTTTATTTTTTCGCTAGAGAAATTTTGGGGGGGATTGGAGTTTTCCTATTGTTATGGGCAATTTGTTTTTCCTGGCTATGGGGGTTACTATTGGTACATATAATCTAATGACTCTTTGGACTTCAAATAGAAAAGTTTTATAATGGTCTTCAGCAGTATTGCATTCAATGAATAGAATATGCCAATCAAGGGATTAGAGGTTAACAGTTATGAGATCATAGTTGGCTTTTTTGAACTTATATTTTGGAGTACTATTGTTACAATCTTATATACTGGGACATAAATTGAGATAAAAGTCAACCATGCTGTGGTCACTGTTAGAAAAAGGTTTTTTTGTTTGTAGTCCATAAATTGTGTTGTCACTGTTGCAGAAGATGAGATCCAGACAATTGTTTAATCTAGTGTTGTTTGTTTCTAGTTGATCAAGTCCCAAAGTAGTAACAGAGTTACATGTATAGGTTCAGATGTACACTCATTGAGAGTCCAATTGATTAGAGGTAAGTTAATATTTGGTTTGCTTCAACAAGGTTTTTGATTTGCTTTAAATAAGATAACTGAAGAAACACATCAATCATAATTTTGATTATGTTTATTTAGATACTTAGACTGGAACTTAAAAAAGCTAAAGCTTAGACTAAAATGAGAGTATGCTAGGTTTTCATTGTGCTTAAAAGTAACTTTATCCTCCTAGAAACATTGTGCTTAAAAAGCAATGGCTAAGATCAATGGTTGATGATCCATTCTCATTCCATGCCTTATTTCTTCTAAGCTAATTGTATTTTTAATTGGAAATGAAATGTTTCTTGTCCCAGAAGACTGTATGAATCAGGTTTCTGATAGATTATTATTCTAGGACATATTTTTCCAAGGACAACATTTTCTCATTATTCTGGTTCCTTAGAATTTCATCTTAAATTTACATGTTACTATGACCTATTGTGACATGTCACGGTGTCCCTTTAGAATAGAGAACTCATCCTTCCAACCTTTTCATACTTCAGCAGCTATATCCACAGCTGAAGTCAAAGGAAGTTGTTGGTATTAAATATCACTCAAGATTAGTTTTTAATACTAAAATAACTTAGCTTCTGCTGTGGCTATGCTTCCCAGAAAACTCTAATCTCATTTGTGCAGCATATTATAATTTTAGTCCTTGATGTCTCAGCAAGAGCTTTAGACTGATAAGCATTTTTTTAGGTTATAGAGGAAAAACATATAAATGGTAGTTGTAATCTGAAATGTTTGGCAAAGTAACAGTTGCTATTTTGTATGAGGCAGTTTTGTATGATTGCTTAAGGGGTCATAAATAGTGGTTTAACCATACATTGATAAGTTTACACAAACCATATTTGGCTAGTTTGAGGCAAGCAAGCAAGAGAGAAAGAAAAAGAAAGAAAAAGAAAGAAAAAAGAAGAAAAAAGAAAAAAGGAAAAAAGAAAAAAGAAAAAAGGAAAAAAGAAAAAAGAAAAAAGAAAAAAAGAAAAAAGAAAAAAGAAAAAAGAAAAAAGAAAAAAAAGAAAAAGAAAGATTACATAATTATGATAAATTGGCAAATATATCTCTGGTGGTTTATCCCAAAGGTGTTTTTCAAAAGATAACTAGACTTTCTTGGCTTTTTTCCTTGAAAATATTTTGATTCTCATCCAAGAAGCTGAAGCCTTTTGAATTGCATCTTTGCGACCACCATGACCTGGATGATTGAGAATCTCCATAGACACTCAGGTGGTTTGGCATATCTGAAATGGAAAAAATAACTTCAATTCCAACTATCACTGATTCAGATGATATGTTCCTCTTATTTTTCATAAAGGTCAATTAGAACTTTCAGAGCCTATAAGAAACTCATAAAAGCAGTGACATCAGTACAGTAATACTTTGGGTTTGAAATGTCTACCTAGCTTTAATACTTAGTATACTATTAAAATGTACACTCCAGATTTTAACTTGTCCTTTATAGTCTTCCATGCTTACCATTTATGAAGAATAGGCTTGGGCAATCTCTCACTCTCTGGATGTTGCTGACACATCATCTCCTACAATGATCTTCAGCAGTGTGGTCAGTGGCCAGGGGTGATAAATCTTGAAGATTTTTGTGTATTTGGAGGGGTTGTCTTTTTTTGCTTTAGAGATTATCTCTTTTTTTGATAAAAGAATACTGAATGTTATAGTACTATGACAAAATACTGACACACAATCTCCTAAATGGGAAAAGCTGTGCATGGAAATAATAATTGGAACCTGAGCAATAATGGGAATGAACTTGATTAACAACTTTAAAGAAAGTGTTTGCCACAAGGGGAAGAAAGGACGGGAAATGGACTAATGAATTGGTGCAAAGAAATAGATGGGGTTAGATTTCTGAGGAGAAAAAAGTTGACTACTGAACAAAAATAGTTTTAAATAATATTGGCTGTTGAGGTTTTAATAGTTCCAGGATTGATCAAGATCACCTAAGAGTTCAGGAATGAAAGAAAAATCATGGGAGATGGGAGAAGACTGAACTAATCAGAGAGAGAAGATGAGAAAAAATATTGGAAGCAATGACCAGTTGCCAGCTAAACACAAATGAATTTATTGATTAATGTTAAGGTAGTGAAAACTTAAGAAAAAGCTACATATATAGCCACAGGCTTAAATTAAAGATTGTATTATTAGAATAAACATTTAAGGGAAAAAGTTAACCTGAGAGTGTTAAAACAAGCAATAAACCAATTAACTGTTTTTGTCCTGCATATCAAACTCTTTTATATCCAAAGCTGTAAAAGGGATCAAGGAAAGAAATATCTGTTTATGTATTTACTTAAGTCAAAACACTGCTAACATGATTAGCTTTGCATGGCTGAAAGAGAAAGCGATGTTTTCTGTGTTATAAAGCAGAGGGGAAAAGGTTCACCAAAAAAATTATCTTCTGATATTTCTCTGGTTAATCCTAAAAACTGAGAATGATTGTTGAAATCTCTTTATTTTCAGAAATGCAGGTTGAATAAGCATTATTTGTAATTTGAGACTGTCATTATTTAAAAGTACATTTAATTACATAGTTAAGCAATGCCAAAGGCTGAGTCAATGGTTTGGCAGTGATGCTAAAAACACTCAAATTTTAGAAGATAAAAAACTGGTGCTTTAGTAAATGTGTTAATTCCCTGACTACAATCATTATACTTAAGAACATGATCCAGACAAAGCTTAGCATTTCTATATAATATGTTCAATGGTTCTGCCCATATCCTTACATCCATGCAATCACATAAACAATGCGTGTTCTCCCTTTGCTGGTAAGAATCTAGGAATCATTTTAGATTTTCATCTTCAATTTTATGAAGAAAGTTGGGCTACAGATGGACAGTTAAAAGTATCAGATGGCGTACTGATAGATGCCACATTACAGAGAATTCAGAGAGGAACTTTGGGAACAGAGGTAATCACTGGCAACTAAGATGGATTAGTCATTAGCTATGGTTGCTAATGAAGGTTGCTGGTTTTAATAAATAATTAAGTGGGCTGACAAACTTGAGTTGGGTTGGGAAGAATTTGCACTGATTAAGAGAATTAGTTGAAAACTATTCAAAAAAATCTGCTAAAGAATAGAAAATGAAGATTGCTGGTAGACAATAAGTAACCAACACAGAGAGCACCATTTGGGTGCCAGAACATGAAAACTGAAAAGATCAAATGTTTACTTGCCAGAACAAAACCAGCAAGCAATGAGCTCTACTCAAAACTGAGGAGGAAAACTATTAAAAATCTCTGGAAGCCCTCTCCTAACTTTAGAATTAGGACTAGGAAAGGGTTAAGAAAACTAATTTATGTCCATGTTAAACTTGTATCATAATCTGTACACACATACACAATACAGTATAACATACACATAGACATACACTGCAGCTGAAAGTTGGCTGGGAAAAAGTGGTTAAAGTGATAGATGCATCAAAGAATCTTATTAATAAAACAAGAAGGTGGGGAATGGAAAGGACAACATTTCTGGCACTGAAATGTAGCTGGCCATAAATTGCTTGTGTCAAACATAGCTGGGAACAAAACTACTTCTGTTTTGAACACTGTAAAATGAAATAAAACAAAACACAGTGAATCTTGAAATGTTACTTTCATGTCTCTCTCAACTCAGGTACTTGAGCAAGGACAGATACCTGGTGACACCTATGTCAACCCTTACATCTATATTCAGAAGTACCACTGGATTCAAGTCTTATGAAGAAATATGTTAAGATTGAACCCTCAATCTTTTAACCTTGAGTTGTTAATGTTTCCCTGTTGATGTTTACAATTCTATAATTGGGAATTATATTTAAAAATGAGACAAAGTTTGAATCCTCAAAATACGTTGAGCAAACATTTAATGCTTTTCTTATCTAACAATGAAGAAATGTTCTTTCTGTTGATAATCTCCTTTCTAATTGCTCTTATTAAACCTTGTGGAAAAAATCCTTTATCAATGCTGCTCTGATTTTATGGGATTGTAGGAGCTCTTTTCAATTTTCCTCTATATTGTCAACATTAGTTAGTGCTGCAGCAATAAAATCTTTACAAAGAGCTTACATGCAATGCATGGAAAGTCTTGAAGATAAAATTAAGCCTTGAAAAAGCTGCTGGAACCATCCAAACCAAATATTCTTAAATGCCATTCTGAACTTTCTATTGGGGATTCTTATCCCATAGTTGGCATATTGAGCACAAAAAACTATTTTAATGCGGGGTCAATTGTTGTAAGTTAGTAGAAATTACTTTAGTTCTTTTTGGTACTTCTTGTTCTCCTTGGTAGCTTTGCCTCAAAAGATGACTGCCATTTGTTGCTTTTTCCAAGTATCTCACCTGATTAAAGAATTGAATCCTATGCATTGTATGCAACTGGAAATGATTCAGCATGGCAGCATTTCATTCACAGTAAACATTATGAAATATTATAGTACACCATATGCTCTTGTACGATAGTAGAAATATCCACTGTTGATGTATTTATCTTGTAATATCACTTTATTATATTACTAAGATTCATGAGTCAGTTTTAAAAACTGTACTAAACTGATTTTCCACATTTGTTTCCTGTCTTCTTTTCAGAAACTCAAATTGATTATCCAGAAATATAGATTAGACTGAAATGCAGTCTATTTTAAGACCATTTGTTGATTGTCATAGTGTTATTGCCCCATCCATGACAAGCTTTTGAGTTGTTTTGTCATATTGGGTCCCCTTGGGCAGCTTTTTCCTATAATATCTGACTGTTTCCCAAAATTAAAGTCCAATTTTTGTACAGTTTGTACAAAAAAGATTAAGATAGGTGAGACAAGTTGTAAGATAGGGGAGTCTGACATTATCAAATGTATTCATATCATCCAAAATATATTCAATATAATCCCACAACCTTTTGATTAGCAGGGATGAAATTATCAGCACTGTCACAGATTTCTAAAATTTTGACATTGTAAGTACAACTGTGCTTTCTAATACATATTAGATATATATTAGATTGTCCTTGATCTGAATAGCAGATGCTTGGGTTGCTCATTTTTTTAGGAAAAAGAAAAAGCAGAATAAAAATAATAATTTTATCTCCAAACAAATGACTTATGAAACATTTTCACCTGTTTAAAGTTGTCAGATTTGCAAACTTTATAAATTTGACTATAATAAAAATGAAAAGCACATGTACTATTTTACTTATTCATGGTGAATTTCAGATTTCCCTAGCCTTTATGCTAAAGTGTGAATCTGTAAACAATTGTAAATATATTTGCCTTCCAGTTCCTCTAGTCTGAATGATCCTGTAGGACAACTGGTGAACATTCAGAACAATTTATAATTTAAAGTAGCATAAAAAGATAAGCAAATAAATAATATTCCTGCTCCAAAGGGACAAGAGGAATAGTTACATTAATAAAAATGTGATTGGTAAATTAAAATCTAAACAATAAAACCATTGGTTCCTGAAGAACATACTAAAAATAAGTGGATTTTTCATGTATTTTATAAAGACAGGGTGGTAGCCTAAGGCAGCTGCTTAATGAGTGTTTTCCAAACTCTGAGAATGATGCAGGAAAATACCACTTTTCATCTGCCTAGTCTCAAAAATCAGTGCAGTTTCTGGGTTTTTCCTGCAATTTTCTGTTGAAATACATTCCTTTAGATCAGGGATGGAGAACCATGGCTCTTTTAGGACTTTCTGAGCTTGGCTCAGGAATTCTGGGAGTTGAAGTCCACAAGTCATAAAAGGGTCAAGGTTCCCCACCCTGCCTTAGATAGACAGGTTCTAAATGCTTAAAAAGGCAAATCCAATTTGTCTCGCCTAATAACCAAAGGAGCTTTCAGGAAAGCACCAAGTTCCCCATCCCTATCCAGGAGTTTTTACTTTCCTTTTTTGTTTTAACTAAATATTTGCCATTTGTATTCCAGTTGATAGGATACTAGGAGTCCTAAGTTTTTCAATATCCTATAAAGACAAAGGAAACTTATGATTTTTATGAAAGCAGAAGGGTGAGCAAAATTTACCACCTCAGAGATATTCTTGCTTCCCCAAGTGATTTCCATCAATTAAATTGTCTCTAGAAGTTACAACCTACATTTCCCATTGCAACAAAACTGCATCTGAACCTTACAGAATTTCACTTCACTATGAGTTTTTTTGTTTAACTTACATGCAGCCTATTTTACCTAGAGATCTACAATCAATAAAAACAAAACTTCAACATATTAACCAATAAATATTAACCCTAAATTTGCTTTTAAAATGTACATCCTACTAAGTAGGGGGGATACAACAATGGATCTCTATAATAACCTATTTATTTGGCCATAAACATTCCCTGTGAAGAGTCTTTCAATTCATAGAACTTTTCTCTCTTTCATACCACAATAGACACAAACAATTCAAAACAATTTCTAGAGGTAAAACTTTGGATGCAGTGTGTGGGCAATGTTCTCACTTTGTTCCCAAATGCTAAGCTGCAAAGGTTGCTTTATCACAGTTTAGGCAGTACCCTATTGGTCATATGAGGTCATATGAGATCACAGCGGTTTTAATAAAGTTTGCAAACATAATGAGAAATTTCATTAAAAAAACCTCAAATATTGATAGTCCCAGCTCACTCGCCTCCAGGTTTTATCAGAACAGAGGTCTTCTTAGTTGTATTTTACATTCATCCTACAATTTACCTGTTTTAAAATAGGAATTAGCAACCAGAGTTTTACAGACTTCCACTAAGGTGTCTGCCACCTGATTTGGATGTCAAAAAGAAATACTGAGAAAAAAATGTAACATAAACGCAGTGAGCTGCAAAGCAGAATGTCAGTCTCTATTACCTTTATTTCCACGAATGCTTCTATGACCTAAAGGAGCAGAATACAGGGTGAGTGATGACTTCTCAGTGCTTTATCTAGAAGAAAGTTTCCTTCTGCCCTCTGTCTTCTCCACCAAGAAGGTAAAGGACCAATAGTATAGGTGAAGACATTCTGAGCAAGTAGGATAGGCTTGGATCTCTGCTGGTTTTTTTATTTTATAAAATTTGTTTATTACAGCAAGAAGTTTTTTTTTTACAAGCTGAGAAAGAAAAGGAGCCTTGTTTATTGTATGGTTTATTTCGTCTGGAAGGAAATAAACTCTCCTCAGTTTAGACCTGGTTCGTGTGAATGAACGCTCCCCCCCTTTCCTTATCCACTTCCCTCCATAGCTGATAACTGAGGATCTTTTATAATTATGAATCTTGAGTTAATTAGGGTGGTGCCTTAGCTGTTTTCTACATTTTTTTGTTTTTTTACAATAACACACCAGCACCTCCATAACCACCCACAAAATGCCAGGTCCGTGGGTAACAAAGTCCCCCTCATTTGCGAGCTGGTTCAGGAGGGGGGAGCGGACCTGGTGGGAATTACGGAGACCTGGTTGGGCCAGGAGG
>JANHFO010002705.1:24918-40205 GCA_032468095.1 Pareas carinatus
CCGCAAGCTCATGTCGGTGGGGGGTGGGGGATGAAGGGGGTCACCTATGGCCACAGGGGGGGGGTGCTATTATTGGCACTTCGTAATAAATAAGTGGCTTTTGGGTTGTAGTTTGGGCACTTGGTCTCTAAAAGGTTTCCCATCACTGATCTATAAAGAGGAAAATCTGTTAATATTTTAATGTAAAGCAGTAGAAGGTTGACACAAGTCTTCTTGCTGTGTCTCTAAAGGATACTATTTCAAAAATTGTAATGAGAATCAATTGCCACTTACCAGTGATTCACCCATCAGTGAGTTAGAAAGAGCGTTAGAAACAGCCTGTAGCTTCCCTTTAAGACGCACGCAGCCAAGCACTGCACGGAAAGTATCCCCTTCCCTGTCCAGTCCTTCTCCCAACACTGCAATCAAAAGCAGATACCACATTATTAGCCATACTATATAGACACACACTTTTGTCACATCAGTCAACAGAAGTCACAATATAGAGTGCACTATAATCCTATTAATAATATAAACATTTCATTTTGCAGATAGGCAGTTCTCTTTATATTTTGGGAATACATTAGATAGCTGACTTCATCTGACTCTTATGAATTTACCCGTCTCCAAATAAGTATCTAGGGAGCCACAAACGTTATGGTGCGTCTGAGGCCACTATTGACCACTTGAGTACACGAAGAATACTGTGCTGTTCTCCGCTATACGTTTTGGAAAAATAAGGAAATGATCCAAACATTCACACATGCCTTTTCATAACTAATCTAATGATATCTATAAAGAGTTACTAAACATGAAAGCCCAATTTTACAATATTTGGAGATATGGATCCTGGATTATATTAATTGAATCTTCTTTTGAGTCCATGATACATTGGCTGCATTCACATAATTCACTAGCCAGTTTACATTCAAATTAATGAAGATAACCAATTTAGAATGAAAATACTGTTACATAAGTATCCATTTCAAAACAATTGATATCCACAAATATAAGCACTTAAATTCAACATAGCACAATATGGTCTCTGGCCTTTACATGCACAGACTTGACTGTTAGTGCTTGTTTATGAGAATAAAGACTTTTTGAAAGTCTATAACTGGAGGGGGAACATTTTCAGAGTCGCCTTTGAAGTTGACTGGCTTAGACCTCTTTTTCCCACTACAATCAAATTTTAGAGAGAACTTGTACTGACTCTAATAGAAGACATTTTCCCAATCTTAATTGAGGCATGTATTACATGTAATGGCATAATAAGAGAGTTAACAATGTTAATAATCTTTAAATGAATGTAAAGATTGTGATGAAATACATGTGCTAACCACAGAGATGTACAGTTAGTTCTCAATTTACAACTATTTGTTTAGTGACTGTTCAAAGATACAATGGCACTGAAAAAGTGACTTATGACCATGACCAATGCAGCATTCCCATGGTCATGTGATCAAAATTCGGCCGCTTGCCAACTGGCATCCATATCTGGTGTTTGCAATGTCCCAGGGTTATGTGATTACCTTTTGCAACCTTTTGACAAGCAAAGTCAATGGGGAAGTCTGATTCACTTAAGAACTTTGTTACGAACTTAACAACTGCATTAACATTACAAAATGTTTTTTCGTTGGCACTCGTCCTCAAATAGGCTGGCTAAAATGTCTAGGAATAAATCCAATAAATGTTGGAAATGTAAAGCAGAAGTAGGTTCTTACTTCCACATGTGGTGGACATGTAAGCATGCCAAAACCTATTGGGAAATAATTAATGAATGGATCATACAAATAATTCAGAAAAGGTTAAGAGAAAAAGCTTGAACTTTTTTTATTAGGAATGATGAGTGACAAGGAAGTTATAACTAAACAACAGAAATACTTGGCGATACACATACTTACGGCAGCCAGATTAACATATGCCCAACACTGGAAGAATGGCAGGGCCCCAGAAGAAGAAATATTATTCAAAATCTTTGAATGCGCAGAAATGGACTGCCTTACGTTAAAATTAAAAGATAGAGAACAATCCCAATTCTACAAATCATGGAACGAATTTATGTATGGTTTGAACAAAGAACAAGGCCGAAACAAGGGTTAGATGAAAGAAGAGGTTTGACATAAGAGGAAGCTATTACCCAAAAAATAAAACGAATAGAGAGAGAAAGTGAATAAAGAGGAAGGAGACTAAGAGTCAACAAAGGTGGAAGTAGAGAAACAGAGAGTCTATAGAACAGAGAGAAGAGATAAGAAGAGAAAGGAAGAAAAGAACAAGTAGGTAGAAGAAGGCTGGAAGAATGTAGGGAAGGGGAAGCAAATAAAGAAGGAATGAAAGAAAGGAATTGAAGAAATAAGAATAATAAAAAGAATAAGAGCAGAGGAAGGTAAGGTAAGAAGGATTAGTAGCTAAATACAAAAAGTGGAATAGAAATTAAGTGATGTAACATGAATGGAAGATGGTGAGAAAGACTAAGTAGAGGAAGGAGCGAGAAGGATAGGAAGAAAGTTAGAAACGTAGGTGGGAAAAGGAGGGTAAAGAAGAAAGGGAAAAAAGAGCAGAAAGAAGGGATAAAACTCCTCTAATTAAGTGAGAGATACGATATGATACGACAAGATAAAATGTGATACAATGTGATATATGATATGATATGTGATATGTTCAACTTTGGCTTCGTAAGATCTAAAGATCATAAGGCGGTTTGAAAAAAAAGGAAAGTCAGAATTGGGACAACTATCACAGAAATGCCGATGATTGATGGATTTGATACTAAAGTGATAAGATATGATAAGACTTGATACAATATGGCATGATACAAAATGATATATGATATGATAAGATATATGATGGGATATATGATACATGCATCTTTGGTTTCATAAGATCTAAAGATCACATGGCTATCTGAAAAGAAAAGGAGAGTCCCAACTCGGACAGCTATCACAGAAATGCCGATGAAATAGCACATTAAAATAGGAACAGATTTTAATAATCAGGCTTAGTCTTGCATTTAGCATCCATTTTTATTTCATTCTAGTAACAGTATTATTTTCCACAGATTACTTCCATCTGTGCAAATGTCAATTATTGTAATGGGTAGAAAAGTAAGTTTGAGGAACAGAAGGAAGAGCTACTATGAAAACAATGGTTAGATAAAAGAAACCTGAGTCCGAGGCAGAACTGTAATCAAAGCAAGCATTTCAGACAAGACCCATAACTGGACAATATTATTTCATTTGCAGATTAAATGCAGAATCATTTCTTAATGTTTAGAAATTGGAAGAAACAATTTAATGTTCATACCATGCCTACAGTCTTCATCTGCCTTTCCATAGTTTTTCTGTAAAAATAAAGGGAAAAAAGAATGGTTAGGCATACATGTATAACCAGTAGATCTGCATTCTTTAAATAATCAGCATTATTTTCATCATACATTTTTATTTATTCAGAATTTCATGGCCTATAAACAGTCAGGAACACAACCTGCGACAGCTCCTATAGAAACCAAAATTCACTCAACGCCAGAAAAATAATCCAAGTACCTTCTTTTTTACAGATGTGAAGAGAAGGTTAAAAATGAACTACATCTTATCAATCTGCCACATCACTTTACCTTGGTTGCCAAAAAGAAAACATGAAGCTATGAGACCAGCATTTTCCTTACAAGTCTTTTTGGGTGATTGTAACTCAGAACTTCATACATTAAAGTGAGGAAGGATAAGACCAAAGAGTTCAATGAAAAAATGGCATATTTTCTAATTCCTTGAATTTATAGCTGAAGATGAACTTTAGAGCAGGCCTGTGGAAACTGCAGGTGAACCAAAAGTAAGACAAGTCAGCTATCAAAAAAACACCAACAAGGAAAAACCGGTAGGCAAAGAGGGTGGGAGTGACACAAAGACATCATATGGAAGTTCCCAAACGTAGGTATAGCCAGAAATCTGGCATCAAAATTGATACATAAAATCCGCATGAGGAATTTTACATTTTAAATGCATTTTCCTAACAATGTATTTTTCAAAATTGTTTTCATCTTTTCAATTTAAATATTTAAAGGGACCACCAATAAAAAAATAGCAAGAATGTCACAAATCAAAGCTTCAATTTATTTGATCTGTAGTTTGTCTTTCTACTCGGAAGCCACACAAGACAGATAAACACTGGGACAAATAAAATCTATTCAATTGGTATTTGAGAGCTATTTTACGTTGATATTGATCAGCAGCTAATTTATAAAATGTCTTTTATTTTAAATAACAATTTAAATATTATTTTGTTTAAAAGCTGTCCAGTAACTTTCATACTTAAAATCTTTCTACACTTTTCTGAAGCGTATTACCTCATCACTTTAATCTAACGCAGCCTAAATCTCAAAAGCTATTCAGGGTAAACCACGTTTAAAATTTCACCCTGTATCAGATCTGTTACCCCAGTCCAGTAAACTACCAAGGCTTCCACTGGATGGATACCCCTGCTGCTTTGTTTCATCATCTCTCCTTAAAGAATTACAGTGACTGAATCATTCATTCATTTCCTCCCATATCAACTTCCTTTGTCAATGCCATTTTTCTATCTTTAGAAGTTCACATATTACATTTTATCTCATCAAGAAGAAAGCAATACATAAGGGAGCCGCACTTATGAAACCTACAAACACGGGAGACAAGATGGACGACCACTACAGTTATACAGCCAAGCAGATCAAACACATTAATCCACAAAGAAAGGTTTGCTGCAAGCAGTTTAAGATAAGTGTGATGTAAAAAAATGCTTTAATTTCAATTCCTGCTTGCGCAACCACACCAGACTACTCCACTTGATTCCGTTGGAAGCATTGCACTCACGACTTGTAAAGAAGCAGTGGTTCTACGGAGAAAACTTTCAATTTTGAGGCAGTCGATTTCAGTCTGACATGCTTCTGAGGAGTGAGTGGGAGGATATTGGCAGAGAGAAAACAGGGACTTCTGTACAGGGCTTCACCGCCACTTTGTATTCCTGCTGTTTGGGTGATTCACGGGCTTGGTCATGTGACTCCTCTGGTCTTCTGTCTGCCATGACTCAGCGACAGAAATCCTAATATGAATCAGGAGCACTTTGAATGCAAGATAGCTCTAACACCCACACTCCTGCACACACACATATCTGGCTACTAGAGTTTTGCATGTTAAGTAATTTTCTATTTTCTAACACCTACACTCCTGCACACACGCATATCTGGCCACTACAGTTTTGCACGTTAAGTAATTTTCTGTTTTCATCTTCAACAAAATCCTCCCTCAATATTTCCTCAATCCACTGCAGGGATACTCATTTTGGGGAAAGTAAGTTATCTTCTTTTTGCTTTTTACTACAACAGAAGATGCTGTTAGAATCCGCAGTCGACGTACCAATTAAAAATCACATTTGCTTTTATGTAACTGTTTTCTCCATCTTCCTCATACCATTGTGAAATGTGATTGAGCACACTGTAATCCACCATTTTGCAATGATCTGATTGCAAAATCTGTTGAGATTGTTATTAAAGACAGTCCACAAATTGTGTCATTAAATATAGAGCTAATGGCCTAATATGTTATATGCCAGCTTTGATTCAGTGAAAATCTACATATTGCTCATGGAGAAGAGCTGAGGAACTTTTGCTAGGAGCATTCATGTCACTAACATCTTCATTACTAATTAGGGCTTCTGGGAATTTTGAAACAGATACCCCGCAGTGATAGTCGATGGTAGAAGTAGGGGAAAAGTCATCTGGACTAAAGCAGAAAAGAACTGGGAGCACAGAAATGCATTAATACATCTGAGAAACTGCTTGATATTAAGCAATGTCAGTAAAGCCAGAGAGTTTCACACCTTTTAAGCATATTGTATTTCTTTGAAGAAGCAGTATCTTATACTTTCCAAATACATTGTTGGTGAAATTTCATTTAATGTGATTATTAAACAATTAAATAAATGTTAAGCTTATCCACTGAATATAGCTCCTTTTGGCTATTTTGAAAAGGTAGTGCAATAAATAGAAATATCATCAGAAATATTTTATCCTCCATTCTAGTAACGCATCAGAAACTGAAATAGACACACAACAAAGAATGTATGCTTTTCATTCAGTCGTTTTTAAAAGCTGGTATTGAATTTTTATATATTTTTTTAATTAATCATACTAGTCATTAAACTTGCATTAAGAACAGGGTGTGCTTTCAAGAATAGTTGTTGGGTATTAGTGAATGCTGCTGGCATGCCACCCAAAATGTTTTGGCATGTCACCTTTGGCACATGTCATAGATTTTGCCATCACTGGTCCAGACCTTGATTCTTACGTGACTGCTCTTATTTATGAGCAACTGGTGTTTTGACCCTCTGTTGTTGTTTCCAATGCCCTCCTGAGCTGTGCTCATATACTGGCCCATATTGCTCTGTAGCTTGGCAGCTATGATGCCCGACAGGACTTTCCATGTTGTTAGGAGTCAGGAAGTTGATCCTTAGTTTGATGGTAAGGTAAGGTAGGCACTAGCCTGAATTCAAACCCGAGCTTTTCACATCAAAGGGTGGTGCTCTAAGCATTATTCTCTCTAGTCATTCACATATACGTGGAATTAATGTAGAGCATTATAGATTTCTCTGTTTATGAAGAAATATGAAAGAATTCGTGAAAGAAACAAGGGTAGTATGAAGGTCCAAATGTGGGAAAGACAATTTTGGGGCAATGGGAAGAAAAGACCTCATCTAAAATATGGACTTGACAGAAAGCAATGAAAGAAACTAGATTTAAAATGGAACAACTTCAGGGAGAGATGCTGTGAGTTTTTCAGTTCAAAAAATGTTTTAAGATAGATATGCTGTCAGCAGAATGAATGGAAAGTAGATGTAAGAAAAGAGGAAACTGGAACAGAGCAAAAATAGTTATTATGATGGAGTGTCGCAGAAATATTTGAAATAACAAACTGAAAGGTGTAGGAGAAGAGGCAAAGCTGAGGGCAGAGTCAAGAGAGGAATCTGTCTGGAGCATGTTCCCATAAGCGATTCAAGTCCAGTCCTCCCTTATATTCTGTTAATTCTTATCTAGAGCCAATTTAGTGCTGACTGTTAGTTGACTAGATTCTAGTGTATAGCCATGAGCAATAAATCAACTTAACTAGAACTTAACATGGTATCCTACTTCTTTGCGCCTGTCAAAAATAAGAAAAAAGGATGCTTGGTGTGCAAAGGGCTATGAATGAGAAGAATGCACATAAGAGAATAGTGTAAACATGAGAATGAAAGAAATATTTTTATAATATGTAAAAAGCATTGTTGCAAAGAATTTAATAAAAGGGATCAAGGAATAATGAAAATATAGAGTTAAACAAGGATCCTTCAACAGAGTGAATAGAGTTAAAATACCAGTGATGAAATAATTTGGGATGAAACTGAAGTGAAAGAACACTAGGAGTATCTTAGAAACCTGTATGAGAATGAGAGTGATATACCAGAGTGAAACTGAAATAAACTATAAATGTTACTATGCAAAAAAAACACATAAATACTAAGAGTACTAATATTAAAACTGGATCTTATTTATGGAACAACTGTGCAACTTGTTTAATATGTGTAAGAAAGCTGTATCCGAGTCTGACTGGAAGAATGCCATTACTGTTCTCCTATACAAAGAAAAAAGTACCAAGAAGAACTACAAAGACTAATATTAGGTTTTTCTGGGAATGACAGCAAAGTTCTGACTGAAATGGAATACAATGTAACAATCAACAATATTTTAGAAGAGCAGTGTGGATTTATGCTGGGCGCCGAGTGTGCAAACAAAAATGTTCTTAAGGAGGTCGTTGAGAAATGTAAGAATGTAAGAAAGGAAGTATTGTATACTATACATTTATTAGGTTAGATAAAGCTTATGATAAAATGAACAGGCTTGAATTATGGAATATTTTATAACCATAAGTTAAAATTTGGTGGCTAGATGTGATAAAAGGAGCATGCATGTAAATAACTGGAAGGTTTAATGAATTGTTTAATGTTCAGCAAGAAGTTAAGGTTGCATATTCCCTATAATATTTTTATACATAAATTTATAAATGGGTTGATTGGGGACATGGATGTATGTATACTTTTATATACCAATGATGCTGTATTGTTCTCTGAGAATAAATTATCGGTAGCATATGCTAGATAGACTATATGATGGAACAAAAGAAAGAGAAAGATTAAAATATCCTGGTTAGATAGAGGTAATGAGATCCTGAAAAACACAGAGATGATATAATTTAAAGCAACGTAAGTCAATATATGAAGCCAGGTAATAGAAGCAAGGACAATTGCTTCTAATGCAGATATAATAAAAGGTGTTGCATAGTAATGCAGATATAATGAAAAGTGTTGTAAAAACTATTTTTATTTTCTCATCTCACACTCTTTTTCTTTTTTTTGGATTACTACTATTTTCTCTGCATAACAATTACCTCTTCAATATTTCTTAATATCTACCAACTTGTCTCTTTGACTGATCCATAATTCATAAAGGAGGGTGTGGTGAAAAAAGCATGACTTTCACTGAAATGTTTGGCCCATTCAAACAGTGTCCCCTGGATAGTTTTAACTATAAACCTAAAGGCAATACCAGTGTTTCCACAGTAAATTAGAAATGTCTTTGAAAGAACCACAATTAGATTGGCAATTAATGTTCTGAAGGATTCCCATTTAAATGCCATATGGTAAGCCACTGTTGAACTAAAAGAAAAGCATTCACATCTGCTCATTATTTTGTACTTCCAAACACTCTTCCTGTCCTTTGATCACTTTCTCTAAAGCTCTTGACTCTTTGATGTTTTTGTTCCTAATAGGGGACAGAACTCTGCAAACCGATACTAGATGCCCATTGTGCCAATGGATAGATCCTTGGGGTCTGCTGGACTCCAATATTTTTCTTCCAAAATTAAACACAAGCATACTCTAAAGCAAAGTACAATTTCTAACAACACCTTCATTTTAAAAAAATAGAGGCTTCATAGTACTCCTATACAAAATAAAAATAGAAAAGGCCTATTGCTTTATTCAAAAATATGCTCAATTATGCTGAGAAAAAAACAAGGACCAACTAAAGAGTACAGAACATTATGGAGGCACAGAGTAGGTGGGGAACAGTTTCACCATTTTCCTTCTGGCAAGTGTGTGCTGTGATTGGTAGCAACCTTTTTGTCAGAGTTCTGTGAAAAACTTTCTCAAAAATGGAAACTGGATTTATAGATCTTGGTGTCTGATTGCCTAATGAACTCATTATTCACCCTGCTTGTCTGTTTCATATGAACAGGCAGCAGGGTGGCTAAAAATTACAAACAAATATAGCACAGGGAGAAAGAAAAAAGTCCAGTGTCTTTTTGTAGTTCCAGAACATCCTAACATGTTTGGAGCTAAAAATGTGAACTCTCTTATGCCTTTATGGTGGTCAAGTAAATAAAATTATTTTTTTCATCCATGGATTTTTAACTTTTAAAACTCTGGAATTCCTATCTCAAAATGGACCTTGGCCACACTTAGATTGGAAGTGTGATAGCCAATATGTCATATATAAGAGCTGTTATGGCCTTTTAGCTAAAGTTGTATACCTGTCACAACAGATAAGGAGTAAAAAATATCCCCAAGGTCCATTGCAATCTTCGTACAACTATATATCATGTTAGAAAAAAAAGTAAATTAAACTAGGTAGAATTCAACTTCTCATGTTTTAAGTTGACATTATATATAATGTTTATGTATCTATTCCACATGTCAAAAGGAAGCACTGTTTATGGGGGGATTATGTGCTTTATGGCCTTATGTTACACTGGATATAATAAAGTTTATATAATACTAAGCTATATTCAAGTAACAATGAGACACAACAGTTGAGATGGAGTATATCATGGGAAGGCATTTTATGAGAAGAAAAAACAGGTAACTTTTTTCTATTATTGTACAATTTAATTCATTCTTTTAAAATAATTGTGGGGAAACAGAGAACCACTGCAGAAGTTACAAACCACACCCTGGACATAGTCTGTTTCAACTTTTCCCCTGCCTAAATATACAATTCTTATGCTTATATATACAAATGATTATGAATGTATCTTTGATTGTAATCACAGTTTGTTTATGATATGTATGTAGTTACTGAGCATGTACACCAGAGACAAATTCCTTGTGTCTCCTGACACATTTGGCAAAATAAATTCTGATTCTGATTTTGATACTCTTATCAAATCAGAAGTGGCAATCTAATGGGAGCATAACAGTACCTTAAGAAGTGACATGCACTAAATAGGCAATAATTTACAACAAGTTGCAAATACTTCTATGAGTATTACATTGAGTATAAGACACACCCCTTATTTTTCTGTTAGAAATAAAAAAGTAAAAAAGTGAATAAATACAAAAAATAAACTTGATTATAAACTTTATAAAAGTAAAAAATAAACTTTATCGCAAAAAGGTACATTGCATATTTACCAACTTTAATCATCAGATTCAGTTACTGATTTTTCTGAATTACTTGTTTCTGAATCGTTGTTTGCATTTCCCCACAATCGTCTTCTGTGCCATTAGTGATGCAGCATTTTTTAAATGAGTACTCCACTACTGATTCCAGAATTTTTTCCCAAGCAGCAGATACCCATTCAGCAATCGGCTGAAGGGCAAGCGCAGGGTTAATACATAGGCCCCACCCCCATATTTGAAGAGCCTGGGGAAGGCTCTGCATTTTGCAAGGCTCTGCATTTTGCACTGGGGCCAGGCAGCCTGAGCCAGCTGAAGGTCAAGCGTGGGGTTAAAACATAGGCCCCACCCCTGCACTTGCCGAGCCTGGGAAAGGCTCTGCATTTTGCCCGGGGCCAGGCTGCAGCAATGGCTGCTAGCTCACCTCCACCTCCTGTTTCTGAGATCTTGGATGAATATGCACAGCTACTCGGAGCATACCCTTTACCCTGGTAAGACAACATTGAATATAAGATGCACCATGAATATAGAGACCCCAAAATACAAAAAACCCTGTGTCTTATAATCAATGTAATACGGTATTCTTAGGTTTCTTATTTTTGTTGCAGGTCTCCACTAGGAAAGACACATTTGCTAGAAAATTAAACTGCCTGCATACAAAAATTGGAAAATCAAGAGTCAACTTGGTCCAATGCATCTATTCCAATGGACCATATACCTACAATGGCAATAAAAGATAGACTAGGCAACATCTCCTATTTTGTTCTATTTCTTTGAAACAGATTCCTGTTAAGCCCAACCCGTAAGCACTGGAATGTGTTCAGTGGTAAATGGATATGAGAATATTATTACCATTAAGTGAAAATAGTGGAAAAAGCACTTGAAAGAACTGATAAAAAAACCAAAAGCATGCACAGGAGTCACAGTGTCCTGGGAATGGAAGGTGTCATTGACTGAAGATGAACAGGTACATAAATAAAGAAGCATCTAACTCACTGATATTAATATAAATACTACCTCTTCTTCCCATATAAGAAGCTGTGAAGGAATAAGTTCACAGGTGGGTAAATGGCTTGGAAATAATCCAAATTTAGTTCTGTACAAGGATGTGTGTATAGTGTCATCAATACAAAAGTGTACAATTTGGAGAGAAACACATTATCATGAACTGTTATGACATATCAGAATAACAGGTAAATCAGTTCACGAACTGCATTTAATAACATGGCAAACAAAAAAGCAAAGCCACTGAAGTCATCTATAATATTCCAATTCTTAGTAACAAATCAAGTTAACATAGAAAGGTACAGTGGAGTTCTAATTTGGAGCATACTTACAGGAAAAGCTAGTTCAACTTAATAAAGGTTTAGTATAGACTCACTTCTCATCTTATTTTTGGAGAAAGCATGGTTAGTTTAGCTTCAAGAAACCTACCAACTCACTGAACCATAGGTTTGGATGAGACCTTTTAAGCCCACTCCTGTTTAGTGCAAAATCGAAATTAAAGAATCCACAATGAATAGCTGCTGAGTCACCACTTGAATGCATCCAATAAAGGGGTGGTCATTAAATATATTGTACTTCTCAGTCATCTTGCAGACAATGCAGGCTCCCTTGGCTGAGAATAGAAGATAAGCACTGCCCCCTTGAGTCAGTCATGACTGGATAGGGAAAACCTTGATTTTGAAGAGCTGTGATGGTGCAGTGGTTAGAATGCATTATTGCAGGCTAATTCTCCTGATTGCCAGGGTCAATGCTCACCGCGCTCAAGGTTGACCCAGCCTTCCATCCTTCCAAGGTCGGTAAAATGAAGACTCAGATTGTTGCGGGCAACATGCTGTCTCTATAACCACTTAGAGAGGACTGTAAAGCACTATGAAGTGGAATATAAGTCTAAGTGCTATTGCTATTTTAAATCTTATTTCTCACGTATGTCTACATTCCTACAGAATCAAACTGCCAAACTTTAGTAGCAAAATGACCATTTTTATATTGGATTTCAGGACAGGCAATACAATAAATCTGTCTTCTTCCAGAAATTCCAACCCACATTCAGGACTGGGTAACAGAAGAAAGTTCGATACTTGATAATATTAGAGAAGACGGTTTATTGCAAACAAGAACAAAGGAACATATATACAGAAGATATGATGTAGAACAGTGATCCCCAACTTTTGGGGCACCAGGGACCGGTTCTATGGAGAAAGGTTTGTCCGCGGATCGGAGGGGGCGTGGTTCTGTATGCTGCCTGCATCCCATGGATGGGGCTTTGCTTGTTTGTGCGGCTTGGTTGCTGGCATTCCACGGACCAGTACCAGTTCATGGACTAGAGGTTGGGAACTCATGATGTAGAACACAGAAACCAATCTAGCTCTCACTTTCTTTCTCCATCAGCATGCTTAAACCTTAAATATTTTCTCCAGTTTTGAGACTGCAATGCATCTGTCCACATTTACATAATGGTTCTGCCTGATCTGCGCAATGTAGGTTTTCTCCTTGCCAGCTTCATCTTTTACCATCAGCCCTAGGAGGCAGATATGATCAGGAAACTATCTCCACTGAAAGACTAGAATATAGAGGTAGTTCTCAACTTACAACCACAACTGAAACCAGAGTTTCTGCTGCTGAGCAAGGTGGTTGTTAGTGAGTAACATTCAATTTTATTACTTTTCTTGTCATGGTTGTCAAGTTAATCACTGCAGTTGTTAAGTGAATCAGGCAATTATTAAGTAAAGTCAGCTGGGAAGGCCTGACATGGCCCATTGACCACTGCAACAGACGTAAATATATGCTGGTTCTCAAGCACCCCAATTTTTATTATATAACCATGGGGATACTGCAATGGTCCTAAATGCAAAGAATGGTCATATGTCTTTTTTTCCAGTGCTGTTGTGAATTCAAACAGTTGCTAAATGAATGGTTGTAAGTCAAGGACTACCTATGCTTTATCAAGACAAGCTATAATGACAGAATCTTTCAAATCTGATTGAGCTTTTATTTGGGGCTTTTCTCTTTTATTCCCCAGTGAGGAGCGGACTCAGCCTGAATCTCTTATTAATAATACTTTCCTTCCCTGGACTGAAGAGAATGCTTCTGTCCTTTTTGTTTATGCAATGGTTGCTGAATATTTGCTTCAAGGCCGTTGCCCTGACTCTCTATATTTACATCCTGATAGTACAATTTGTCAGAAGCAACTGCACAGTCCCACAAGTGTTTTGATGACAGGTTTCACTACCTCTCTCTTTCTCGAGTTCTGAGGAGGGAATATCAGCTTGACTCCTGAGAACAAGCCTGCAAAGCAACTACCATCTCACTTTCTTCCTTTCTACATTAGCCTTCCTTCCCCTACTCAGAAATAAAATTGCATGATTTCCAGGCCAACCTCTTTATGTCTGGGAAGAAGAGTGGGGAGTAGTCACTGAGGTGCCACCTCCTTTTTTTACAACCCAGACACAGTTATTAAACTATTCATTTCATAGATGATTGAGATATTTGTCCTAGAAAGAAAATGAAAAACAAGGTTTCTAAACTTGCTAATATCTACTGGGGTGGATGTTTATGTTAAAGAATAAGACTAATTATAAGAAAGACAAAAATGTCTGGATAGTGGATAGTATCTGGAGAAAATAGAAGAGAAAAAAACTAGAGAAAATGATAAATACTATGTTTCCTCAAAAAAAGAGACATTAGGGTTTATTTTCCAGTTAGGTCTTATTTTCAGAGAAATACGGTACTAAATGGATCATCTGGCTGATGATCTTAACTGGGGTTTATTTTGGGAGTAGAGCTTATATTAGGAGCCTCCTGAAAAATCATGCTAGGCCTTATTTTCCAGTTAGGTCTTATTTTGGTGAAACAGGGTATATGAAAGTAATGCAAAGAGAATGACTTTGGTAGAAGAAAACAAAGCATACATCTGGAACATCATCTGAAAATCATTGGTGTTGACAAAATCAGCATCAGTCAATTGCAAAAGGCAGTTTTACTTTGAATAGCTTACATCCAGTGACACTACCTTTAATATTACAATGAATGTGATAGGCAGACAAAAATGCCAAATCCAGTTTAAACATCTGGCTGATTATGCAACCAACTATAACCACATCTATGGGCAATCTTGCTTTTCTAGTAGATGTATCTGATCACCTGAATGCACTGAACTTAAAATTTTAGAATAACAGGTAAATTGCATAGATGTATTGAGGGTTAATATTGGGGGGGGGAGAGAACAGCCAGCAATTTGATCCATCTCCCAACTCTGTTGTGTTTTTCACAGAGTCTAAGTAAGCAGATAACAATTTGCAAATCATTACTACTCAGAAGCCCTGTATATTCCTCCTTCCCTATCCATGAAAACACTTGCAAACAAGAAATTAGAAAGTCCTTGCCATAGTAAATATAGCACTAAAATAGAAATATCTAATTACCAAAATTTCTATAATTTAATGCATTTTGCCTTTCAATAAATCCAATTAAATATTTTATGAGAATCTTGTTTTTCGTTGCGAAGTCCTTGACACGTGGTCTTCCTTAAATAAAGCTAAATCCTAATCTTTAAAGGAGTTTCCAGATAAAATTCTTAAGTTAGTAAAACACTTTTGCTAACAGTCTAATGCTTTTATAGCATTTAAACCACAAATTCAACTTTTTAGTACCTCTTTGCTGTGGAAATTCACAGTGCTGCCAAGAAAACACAAATGGAGTTAGTTGAGCTTCAATATTCTGAAGAATATAAACGCTGGAGTTTGATATTTCCACACATTTCTTTGTGGATACATACATACATACATACATACATACATACATACATACATACATACATACATACATAGTGTTTCTTATTTATGAAT
>JANHFO010002705.1:87232-98328 GCA_032468095.1 Pareas carinatus
AACACTGTCCTATGAATCAGCTGTTTAGTAGGTTGATGACATGAGGGAAGAAACTGTCCTTATATCTGGTTGTTTTGGTTTGCAGTGCTCTGTAGCGTCATCCAGAGGGGAGAAGTTCAAACAGATTATGTCCAGGGTGTCTGGTGGCCAGAAATTCCTGTGACACAGTGGATAGAATGCAATATTGCAGGCTGGAATTCGATCCTGACAGGCTTGAGATTGACTTCTGAGGTCTGTAAAATGAGGACCCAGATTGTTGGGGGCAATATGCTGACATTGTAAACTGCTCAAAGAGTGCTGTAAAGCACAATGGAGCAGTAAATGAGTCTAAGTGCTCTTGCTCTTGCTGGTGCCTTAAGCACTAGACTAGGAATCTCAAAACTTGGCAACTTTAAGTCTTGTGGACTTCAACTTCCAGAATTCCAGCATGCTGAGTCCACAAGTCTTAAAAGTTGCCAAGTTTGGAGAACCCTGAGGACAATTTTCTGTCAGGATAACATTGCCATCCTCCAATAAAGGAGAGTATTTGTAGCTGAGGATTGAAATGGGGGTGGTGGTCCTTGGTGTTCTCCAAGCTTGGTTGTTTTCTTGAAGACATTTCATTACTCAAGCTAGGTAGCATTATCAGTGCTCATGATATTACCTTGTTTGAGTCATGAAACATCTGCAAGAAAGCAACCAAGCTCAAAGTGTGTCAAGGAACTGTTGTTGTCACCCTCACTCACCCAGGTTTTGGTAAGACATGCCAAGTCCACTTATTCATCAGCCACCAAATTTTAGATAAGAAAATCATATCACAGACATTTATTGCATCCCAATTGGAATTGCCCACTCAGGAAGAAGCAAAACATCCACAGGACACTATTCCCAAACCCCATTCTTGAAATCAGTCCAAAAGGATGCCATAGTCAATGGTATCAAACACTACTGAGATCTAGTATGACAAAGAGGTCCACCATCTCATTCAGACCTCACCACAAGCCATCCACAAGTCTGAGTAATGAGATATCAGTCTCACACTGAGGCTGGGCACACAACCTCAGGCTTCAACTCCTCTGTAGTCCAGCCGTTTTTTCAACAACTTTACCCAAAAAGGGGATGTTGGAGACTTGGTCAATATAGACAGCTAGGTTGAGCAATGGCTTCTTGATTAGGGGATATGCCCCATCTACCTCAAAGTGTATTATCCCCTCTCTCAAGGACATAGTCTTCATCTTCCATACCATGCTGTATTTTCCTCTTTGGCTGCATATTATCAGTAAATTTTATTTACTGGTGGCTGAGCTCATCCCATAGAGAACCACATCTACTTCCTCAAGAGCCATAGGTTTGAAAGAGTCTCAGGTGACTTTTCAGGATGTTACTTCTTTCACTTCTGTCCATCCAACATCCAATCAGGATGAAGATAAGCAATTTTGCCTGGCGAACTGCCTACAGCAGCTAACAGTAGGGTCTTTCATGTACCTGAGAATGCAAATAGGTTTCTGAAATTCCACTTTGTTCCAGGCAAAGTAATATCGACATCATGTTATCCCTACTCACATGGTGTAGACCAAGGGTATGTCCAAAGTTGGGTGGGTATCTTTGCCAGCCTTACCCCAAACATCTCCAAGTGTTCAATTTTCCAGATCACTTCAGCAAACTAAAGAGCACCACTAGATTGGCACCCTGGGGTATCCCTTTGGAACAACCTTTTCAGGTTCCTTTGATATATAAATTTAATTTGTTGTATTTTAGGCAAAAAGGTGCTGAAACTGTGTTCCAGTGCGTTCTATGACAAAAAAAAGGACTGGGTTTCCTATCCTTGATTGTTTGTTTGAATTTATACGACATTGACAGCCCACTCCC
Organism: Pareas carinatus; assembly: GCA_032468095.1. Lineage (NCBI taxonomy): Eukaryota > Metazoa > Chordata > Lepidosauria > Squamata > Pareidae > Pareas > Pareas carinatus. Next base: position 89,081 of record JANHFO010002705.1, read on the forward strand.
ACCTCTGATTACATCTCCCTCTGCCTGTCGCCATCATAATCACCCCATCTTTCTAGTGGCCCCCAACAGTTCTCTCCCATCCTCCTTTTTTGTGTCCTCCATGTGTCTGATCTTGATTTTAAACTGCATTTGAGTGTTGTAGTAACCTATCATGTTTTAGCTGTCTTTAGAGTTTACTGTAACTCTTGTCTACCCTCTGGCGGTCATCCAGATCTTTGCAGTCCAGATTTGATGGCCCTAAACCGATGGTAAAAAGAAACCCAAAGCAGGCAAGTAAAGGAGGAGAGGTGAAAATCTCTGTTCCTGTCTGAAAAACCCCACTATTACCATCAGTTTATTCATATTTGGGGACAAACTTTAAATATCTGGGGTTTTTTTTAACTTTCAGTTAAATTGCTGAGGGTTTTTTATTTTAGCTACTAACACATTAAAGTATTCACTCTCAAATTTTCCTTTCAAGGAGGAAGAAGAATTTTTCACTGCCATCGTTATTGTAACTTTCCTCCCGTGTAAACGAGAAGATTAAAGAAACTCGGTTACACATTACATGGATGCCATCCAAGACAATTAAGGAGAAGTTATTGGGCTTCACTTCTGCTGAATTGTTTTGCTTTGGAAAGCCTTGAGGTTCTCTGATAGTCTTTGGAAAAGGGGAAGGTTGCCTCCCTTCAGAAATCTTTTTTTTAATATTAGGCTGTATCGTGGTTATCCTTTTTATATTAAACTACCGTAACTCCTGATTTTCTTACACAACTCCAAGGTCAAGCCTGATAACAAAACTATTTGGCCTGAAACTGTTAATCCATTGTCACATAAACCAGTATAACCTGTCTGGGGAAGTCACAGGAAGGTTAGCAGCTGATCTCTGGAGTGATAACTGGGCCTAAATCTATTAATGGCTGTATAGGATCAAGCTGAAACTGTGTTTCTCTCCATAAACTGTGCCGCTGCGGATGAAAGAATGTGGGTATTTCCCCCTTCCCCCCAAAAGTAATAAACCTGTTTTTGTTAAGACAATAATAAATTATATTTCTTTAAAAAAAAAAGTCTGGTTTAATAATGAAGCCACGATGAAACGCAAAAATCTAAAGCTTACTCAAGCATACAAGCTTTTAAAGCATGAGGCATGATCCTCTATCAATACCTTTAACAAACAACAACAACAAACTACTACGATTGGCCCAATTTGGTAATCTGGCCTCTCCCAGACATTCCCTCCATCCAGGGTCAGGGACTATGTCAAATAACCTAGCCTTGGTATGGTTTGCTGAGAACAAACATATATTTGCTAAGTCCCAACCAAGTCATGTGTTAAGTCTCTGGGTCAGAAAATAAAACAAGGAAGGGAACTCACCCCATGGCCTGATGCTCGGAGCTTGATCCTGGGCTGCCGGCTTTCCAGCATCCTGAGCGTTGGACCACCGTTCCACCCCAATCTGTTAAAAGCCACTCTTATAAATCTGATCCATTATCTCCAGAGATCTACGTGGTTCCTTTCCCTCATCAAGGTCTAATGTCTAGAACCGGAACTCCGTCTTCAGCGTCTTCTTAGGAGCATTTTCAGCGGCCAACGTCCTGACTTGCAGCAACGGTCGCAATATACTCAGAGTAAAATCGTGAGGTGTGAGAAATAAGTCATCCGCCATGGTTTCTCAATGCAGAGATCTTAGTCATATCAATAACCAAACAGGTCTCAAAGGCATAAACTGATTTTAATCCGGTTTTAAATTGGTCTTATTTAATACAGCCTCCTAATATTTTCTTTTAGCATATTTTAATGTTTGTGATTGTGTTATTTTAATTTGCTGTACAACGCCCTGACTCCGTGAGGAGAAGGGCGGTATAAAAATCTAATAAAATAAAAAAGAAATAATAAAGCATAAGGCAAAGAGTTCTTTGAAATGAGGGAGAAGCAGAAAGTGTCAAGGATATAACAGTCTATACCTTTACCCTGATAGAGAGCAAACAACTACTGTATTCACTGTGGTTTCAATCTAGTTTCCAGTAAAAATTCTTACCTCCTGTCCTGTGTTGAATGTCAGCGAGATTTCAGCCACGTTTGTGCCCAGTTCAGTCACGTAGGCTTAGAAATTAGACATTTAAGTCAAGACCCAATCCAGGGAACCTAACTTGAGGCTATGCATGCAGTATTCCAAATCAAACATTCATGCCTTGACTTCAAATGTGAGTACTGGTTGTAGTCCCTGACTTACAACCATTTGTTAAGTGACCGTTTGGAGTTACAGCAGCACTGAAAAAAAGCGACCTATGACCATTTTTCATCCTTTCGGCCATTGTAGCATCCCCACTGGTCACGTGATCAAAATTCCGATGCTGGAAAACTGGCTCATATGACAGTTGCAGGGTCCTGGGGACATGTGGTCACCTTTTGTGACCTTCTGACAAGCAACGTCATTGGGGAAGCCAGGCCCACTTAACGACTGCAGTGATTCCCTAAACAACTGTGGCAAGAAAGGACTTAAAATGGGGCAAAACTCAACAGCTGTTTTGCTTACCAATAAAAATCTGAGCCTCAATTGTTGTCATAAGTCGAGAACTATCTGCAGCTACAAGCAAAATATAACTGCCTTCGCCATATTAAAGTCAGATGTGGGGAAGATTCTTTATAATCCCAAGATCTAGAACCCTTTTCCTTAACAGAATGACAGCGTTGGAAGGGACCTTGGAGGTCTTCTAGTCCACTCCCCTGCTCAAGCAGAAGACCCTATACCATTTCAGACAAATGGCAGTCCAATCTCTTCTTTAAAATCTCCACTGTTGGAGCACCCACAATTTCTGGAAGCAAGTTGTTGTTCCTACCTTGTTCTGAGCTCACAAAGAGAAATGTTTAGTCCTCTGAATCCTCACTAGAAAAACACTTTTCACAAATTATTTTTGATCTAGATGTTAATCAACCTGACCAGTTCTTTAGCCAATCTGATTTTAACTTTAGACTCAGGTCAGGCATGCATGAGAACGTGATCGTTAGGTTTATTTATTATTTAAAATGTATTATAACTGCCTACTCCACCAGATCTGGACAGACTAGTGCAGTGATGGCCAAACTATTGCACAGATGCCACAGCCGGCACGCAAAGCCATCTCTGCCGGCACGTGCGCCTTCGCCCAGGAAAGAAAAAAAGAATTCACCAGCAAGCCAGAGGAGAGGCCTGCCAGGTGGTCAGAGGGCACTCTGCCACCCCCGGAGAAGCCATCCAGGCCTCTGGAGTGGCCAAGGAACATTACACCACCTTTGGAGAAGCCCTCCGGGTCTCCGGAGAAGCCCTCCAGGTGACCAGAAAGCGTTTCGCCACCCCCGGAGAAGCTGTCCAGGCACTGGGGGAGTGTCCCGCCACCGAAGAGAAGTCGAAGGTGAGTGAGCAGTTATCATTCTCAGCCCTGGCTGGCTGATTCCTCTGTATTTCTTTTTCTGTGTTCTGTGTGTGTCTCTGTCTCTCTCTCTGTCTGTCTTTCTCTTCTCTCTTTTTCTCTGTCTGTGTCTTTCATTCTCTTTCTCTTTGTTTCCCTTTTTGTCTCATTCTTCCTCTCTCTCTGTCTGTCTCTCTCTCTCTCATTCTCCCTCTCTTTCTTTGTCTCTCTCCCTTTCTCTTCCTCTCTCAAAAGCTGAAATAAGCTTAAATTATGTCGCTGGAGTGGACAGGGCTTTCACCGGGGTGTGTGTGTCATGGAGGGGCGTGTTGCCATGCTGGCACTTTGCAATATATAAGTGGGCTTTGGGTTGCAGTTTGGGCACTCGGTCTCAAAAAGGTTCGCCATCACTGTCCTATAATCACAAACTTAACAAAAATGACCAAGATATGGAAAATGATAAACACAATAAGGAACTATTGGCACAAATACTACGTGATTCAAATCACTCGGATCTATTGGCAAAGTCCATTTGCTGATCCAGCATGGGAAAATACAGGCAGTCCTCGACTCATGACCACAACCAAGGCCAAAAATTATGTTGCTAAATGGGAGTTTTGCCCCATTTTATGACTTTTCTTGCCAGAGTTGTTAAGTGAATCATTGCAGTTGTTAGTAACATGATGGTTAGGTGAATCTGACTCTTCCCCCATTGACGTTGCCTGTCAGAAGGTCGCAAAAGGGGATCACATGACCCCGGGACACAGCAACCGTCATAAATAGGAGTCAGTTGCCAAGCGTCTGAATTTTGATCACATGGCCATGGGGATGCGTCAACGGTCGTAAGTGTGAAAAATGGTCACAAGTCACTTTTTTCAGTGCTGTTGTAACTTTGAATGATCATTAAATCAAATGGTGTAAGTCCAGGACTATTTGTACTAGTAAATGCCTGTGATTTGGGGTATTTGAATTCGCATCTGCTGCAGTAGGAAGTTCCTGACACGTTCACACCAACCGAAGAGCATAGCCGTAGGAAGTTCCAATAGCTATTACTCTTTCGGTAAAGAAACTTTCCCTTTACAAATAAATATTTTCATTATTAGATAATATTTTAATCAATATTCCCTTTTATTGTTGTTCATGTTATCCAATTAAGATTAGTATCAGCAGGATGCATCTTCCAAAAGCCAGTTTGGTATGGTGATTTAAGTCCTGGATTAAGTTGGCAGACTATGAGTTCCAGTCCTCCCTTAAGCTCGAAAGCTACCCTTTCTCACCACAAAGCGCCTTACAGGGCTGTTGTAGAGAATATGGGAAGACGAAGGAGCTTTATGGCCTTTGGACAAAAGGGAAAATGTCCAGGAGAGAGAAAATGGTCCTAGCTACGGATCTTAGCTTGTTCACCTGCTCAGGGAAATGACCCTGTTCTGGGTTGTCCCATGAACCTGTTTTGCTTCTTTCGAGGCTCTGGATCACAGGGTGAGAACCTTGACTGGCGACCTGCAAGCACGAGATGACTCCGTCGCCAAACTCCAGAAGGAGAAAAGGGCGCTGGAGGAACTGCACCAGGTGAGAAGGAACCCCCTCGCCCCTCGTTTCATAGACTCACGTAAGGTCTAGGTTCATCACATGGATTTTGGCGGATCAGAACCCCAAGGCCAAGATTTAGACTTAGACTTTGTTGGCCAAGTGTGTCTGGACACACAAGGAATTTGTTTCCGTTGTACATGCTCTATACTTACATACAGACTACAATTAACAAACTGTGGTTACCTTCATAAGATACATTCAGAATCATACATTCATCCTGTCGTGTACGTATCCGGTGCATTCATAATCAGAAAGTACATTCATCGTGTCATCATGTTAAGGAGTACAATCATCATGTCACAAAACATTTCATCATGTCACATGTCAAAACATTCGTGACAAAACATGTCACAAAACACATCCATCATGCCATGAAATTCTCTTTTTTTTAAAGGTTTGGGACAGTCTATCTTTGAACAGTCATAGAATACTAATAATCTACAAGTCAAACTAGGATACTAAAGGGCACAACTATTATATATTTTAAGTTGTAAGCAACAAGTTATTGTCATACAGATAAGAGAACAGGTAATAACTAATAGGAAAGATGAGAAAAGTAATAATGATATATTCCTACTAGATAACTTAACCTTGTTGTGGAAGTCAGGTGTTTAGCAGGTTGATGGCATTCACACTATGCGAAGGCATCATACAGATAGTCCTCGACTTGCAACCCCAATTGGGGCTCTCAGTGATGTGTTTATTGAGTGAGGCATGCCTGACTTTACAACCTTTTTGCCACGGTCGTTAAACAAATCCCATGTTTGTTAAGCGAATATGGCTCCTCCCCCCACTGATTTGGCTTGTCGCAAGGTAGGAAATTTGCAAACGGAGATCACACGAGCCCAGGACGCTGCGTGGCACCTTCTCCTTGTGACGCTTCTCCCTTCTTTGCAGAAAACCCTCGACGACCTTCAAGCCGAGGAAGACAAAGTCAACCATCTAACGAAAACCAACAGTAAACTCAGCACTCAGATACACGAGGTCAGCGCCGGCTTCTCCTTCTGTGGGGTTTTTGCAGCAGACTTTAAGCCCAAGGGTTTTTACGGGGAGATTGCAGTGGCCTTTTCACGAATCCTTAGAACGGGAAAGGACTTTCCCAACATCACATGACTTTCTGACATCGTCGCCATTCCAATGGAGGCCCTTGGCAGAACGTCTTACAAGGTTTGAAATTCTTTCTCCAAAGAAATCTCCCTTCTGGGATATGAAGCCAGAAGAGGTGGGAGTCGCTCGTCGCCATATCTGGGCGATGGGGGGGGGGGGGATAAACCAAAACATCCCAACATTGGAACTGCTTCAAAAGCTCTTGGGTGCATCTAGCGGTGTGTGGGCGAGCATTATCGTGAACCAACCCCACACCGGAAGTCAGGATGCCCCGATGCTCGCGTCGCACTGCTTCGATGGTGGAAATGCACTTCACGATGCTGTGTCAGGGTGGATTCATTCCCAGGAAGGAGATTTCTTTGCAGAAGGAATTTCAAACCTTGTAAGGTGTTATGACAAGGGCCTCCATTGGAATGGCGATGATGTCAAAAAAGAATTTAATGTCATTTTCTAATGTGTATAATAAAAGTTCTGTATCTGCGAGTGTCTGTCCTTGATAACCAAACGGAGGGTTTTTTTATGAATTGCTTTTGTATCTACATTTTAGCCTCCAGACCTCTTTCCATCTTTATTGCTCTTCCTTTGGCTCTTTCTAGGATCTCAGTATCTTCTCTTTTTTTGCTTCATGGTGATTTTTCTTTTTGTATAGTTGTACGTTTCCTTGGTTATATTGATAAATGTTTCCTTTTTTTAATTCTTGATTCCTTGCCTTGTGTCAACCAGCTGGAAGACAACTGGGAACAAGAGAAGAAAATCCGTGCCGAGGTTGAAAAGGCCCGTCGCAAAGCAGAGGGTGACTTGAAAATGACCATCGAAAATCTGAACGAAATGGAGAGGTCTAAGATAGACTTGGAAGAGGTGGTGAAGAAGTAAGTGGCGAAGTCCTCCTTCCAGGCGAAGCCTTGGTTCATAGAACAAACCACTTGGCTGAGCTGGCGTAGATAGGGGTTGAAGTCTGGAGGATTCTGGGAAACGTAGTCCAACCCACTTGGAAGGTACTAGATGGGGAAGTTTGACTTTGATTACTACTGCTTTCTGGATGTGTTCACACCACGTCTAGGTTAAGATAAAAGGGTGGGTGAGTAGGCATGTTATGGTTCAGGAGGCTGAGGAAAGCCAACCATAGCTTATTCGTTTGACCGTAGCGCTTTGTGGGAACATTCCAATCATGATGTCAAATGTCCCAAAATCCTTCCCTTCAAAGAAACTCTCAAAGCAATTCATCGTCAAAAGTCCATCGATTTATTAGACACAAGACACAAGAGAAACAGCAAAGCTGACTTTGATCCTTCCCATCAGGTTTCGCCATTGTAAACACTTTTCACTTGTTTAGAAACTACTTACATCACACGTGGAATAGATAATAGGCAGAAAGAAAATGAAACTATAGACTCATTGTAAAGTGTCCTTGGAGAAACAGCTTATCAGTGAAGAGGAATGTAAATCATTTTCGACCATCACATTAGCATAGCAGTTACTTCTTTACTTCCTCCCATCCCCCTTTCAACTTTCCCTGAAAATAAGACCCGGTCTTATGTTAACTTTGGCTTCAAAATACGCACTGTGGCTTATTTGTGTCTGTGTTGTCTGTGTATTTGTTACAACTGTTTTTATGGCTGTACACCGCCCTGGGTCCCTTTGGGGAGAAGGGCGGTATAAAAATACAAAAAATAAATAAATAAAATAAATAAAAAAAATTTTCGCCTAGGCCTTACTTTTGGGGAAGATAACGATCCCAACGAACCCTCCTTGCTCCACCTAAGGCATGCCGTTTCTGCCCGTCGCTATCTCGGCGTTGGGGAAAAAAACGATCCTCGAGGCCGAGGGGCGAGGAGGGCTATCGATAGGTTACCCAATCCGGGACGTCCATCTGAACGAGAACCTGCGCACGTCCGGATCAACGTCCTGGGTTTGGCAGCCTATCGATAGCCCTCCCCGTCCCTCGACCTCGGGGATAGTTTCTGCCCATATCGCCGAGATAGCGACGGGCAGAAACTGTGTACGTTGGGCAGAGTGAGGGACCGGCTTTTCCTGCTGCTGGCGTGTTTGCAATGGGTATCCTGCTGGTAAGCCGACCATCTTAACTAGGGCTGATTTTTGGGGAAGATACGGTAGCATTGGCGAATCCGAAGCACGGTCTTCCGGCCGTCAGGATCAGCGTGGAATTTGACACATGTTTTGTGGAACCTGAGTGCAAGCTTTGATGCGTTGTTTGAGCCGCACATCCGCAGGGTCTTTGAATAAGCCGACGTACCTTCTCTTCCAGGAGAGACATGGAGATCAATTCTGTCAACTCCAAGTTGGAAGATGAGCAGGCTCTGAACTCCACCCTTCAGAGAAAACTGAAGGAGCACCAGGTAGGGGAGAGAAAGACAGACGGACATTCTTTCTCTCGTCCCACCACCTTTTTCCATAAGTATCAGATTCCCCTGTTCCCACCCCGATTTGGCTACTCTAAAACAGATGTCTTTCAACCTTTTTCAAGCTGGGGACCCCAAAAAACACGTCGTTGCTCCATGGCGGACCCCATTCCTCCAAATTCAACTCATTACTGATCGACAATTCGTGTATGTTACTTTCTCCAAATTTTTCTTGATCTGTCTGTTGGCACACACGCGCACCCTGGCAATTCGCCATGGATCCTGAAGAGGCCACGGACCTCAGGTTGAAAACGTCTGCTCTAGAAGGACATCAGAACCGCTACACACTGCCATAAGTCAACTCCATTCCTCAGAGCTTTCCCAAGGGATGAAGTTGATTTTGACCGTGAAAGAAAACATTTAGGAGGTCTTCTGGGGCAGAGGTCTCCAACCTTGGTGCCTTTAAGGGCTGTGGACTTCCACTCCCAGAATTCCCCAGCCAGCCATGGATGGTTCTTAAGACATTTCCAAAAGAAGCTTCATATTGGTCTGGTGTGCTTCTTCCCCCTCACCAAGAATGCAGGAAGGCATGCAATTTTTGCTGGATCTAGACGTACCCAATTCCTGTAAACGTTTTTCAGGTTGCTTTACATCTTGTGACATTTTTGCTTCTAATAGGCTCGAATTGAAGAACTGGAAGAAGAGCTGGAAGCAGAACGATCCATACGGGCGAAGGTAAATCTATTTCTCCATAATATATGAGAGAGAGAGAGAGGGAGGGAGGGAGGGAGAGAGAACGAGAGAGAGAGAGATTCTCTACTC
>JANHFO010002708.1:0-14409 GCA_032468095.1 Pareas carinatus
GGGAGTCGGGGGGGAAAGGGGGGAATTGGAGGTATACAAATAACTTAAAATCAGTGGGAGAAGCAAGCTTCACTTAATGACCACGTGATTCCTTTAAAATTGAAGTGATTCACTTAGCAACCATGGCAAAAAAAGGTCATAAAATGAAGTGCAACTCACTTAAGAACCACCTTGCTTAGCAACAGAAAGTATGGTCCTAATTGTGGCTGTAAATTGAGGACTACCTGTAATAAAAGTTGGCCAATTAATTCAGACACTTGATGAGTGGTGCATTAATTCTGAGATTATTTGTCATTATGCTCAATCACCATAGAAAAGCAGTCCAGTTACCTTTTTTTGAGGACCCCTGTGCTAGAGGACCTCGAGGGCAAGAGATGAAGTCTTGCTAACTACCCTCCCTGCTTCTGAGTTTTTAATGATTTAGCATATTTGAACAAACACAGTTGGGAATCTCAGGAGACAAAACACTGAGGAACCACAGCAAAGAATGCATAAAAGATGCTTCCTTTTAAAAATTTAGAATTACTTGACAACACAGGAAATAGAAATGAAAGGGGAAAGGGGGGATCACAGAGGTGTAGTGGGAATCATTAGGGCTGTGCCGCTGCATGTCGTTTATGGAAAAGCTATGCTGCCATCTAGAGGATGAAGTATGTCATTCCATTCCCCCACCTTATCCTCAAAGAAAGCTGAAGCACAGCATGTCTGTGGGGATTCTCCATAGGGAGAATCTATGGATAACTGAAGAAGCTTCTTGAATGAGCAAAATGTTTTCAAAGAGGAAAAAAAGAGAGAAAGTCCAGTAGCATTTTGGAAAAGAACCTTGGGAAAGTAGCACACAGTTCTCAGAATCCGCTAAATGGGCAAAGAAAGGACGAGGCAGTTTCAGAAGGCAAGTGGTGGGTGGGAGGGGACTAAGAAATCCTCTTCATAACTTCCCCGTTCTGATAAGTGTTTAGATTTGAGCCTATTCCAAACTAAAGTCTCTAAGCCACTTCTAAACTTCTGTTAAAGCAATGTTATAATGAATAATATATGATGAATGTTTTTGTGACATGATGGATGTATTCTATGATTATGGTTGTGATATGTCACTTGTAGCTTGCGTGAACATTGAAAGCATATGCACCAGAGACAAATTCCTTCTGAGTCCAATCACACTTGGTCAATAAAGAATTCTATTCTATTCTATTCTATTCTCTATTCTATTCTCTATTCTATTCTATTCTATTCTATTCTATAAAAGCATGCAAAGAAATAAAAAAAATTATGCCAGAACAGAGTACACATTAAATCTGGATCTCTACAAGTTTCAGCATGGAAGCAACTGAGCTTTGCTTTAGTCTGTGTCTTTGGCAATTCCTTTAATTGCTTTCTCTGCATAGGTAAGTTAACACTCCTCTTCCTAAAGCAGACATCTATAACACCTAGACCAGTGGTGGCAAACCTATGGCACACGTGCCAGAGGCGGCACTCAAAGTCTTCTCTCTGGGCACGCACGCTGTCACCCCAGCACAGATTTCTTTACTAGAAAGCCAGAGGGATGCAGGGCTCCTCTCCCCTTCTTCACATATGCCTGAGGACATTTCTGACATCACCCATCCTACCTCCTCTGTCTGTGGTAAGGCGGGCGACTCAAATGAGGCACAGAGTCTATGACAAAGGTGAGAGAGGAGAGGAGCTAGGTTGGAGGGGAGCAAAGCTCGCGGCAGGCCGCGGAAGCTGGGGTAGGCCGCCAGAAGGCCCATGGCGAGCTTGTGTAGACCGCGGGCAGGGCAGGGGGGGGCACAAGGGTGTCACTGATGGTCACAGGGGGAGCATGTGTTGCCATGTTGACACTTTGTGATAAATAAGTGACTTTTGGATTGCAGTTTGGGCACGATCTCTAAAAGGTTCGCCATCACTGACCTAGACAATAATATGATAAAACCACTGATAATCATTCATTAGGTAGGCTATATTATGGTACACAATCAGTCATCATGAATTTACAGGTATTCCTTATTTAATGTCCACTCATTCAGCAACCATTCATGATCATGACACTATGGAACTAGGGGTGCCTCTAAGGGTTCTTGTAATTGTGACTGTCACAGCATTCCCATGCCTGGCGTTCACCTGTTCACTATTTGCAAACATCACTGCCGTCTTTCAACAAAGTCAATTAGGAAGCCGGCAGGAGATTGCAAATGGCGATCATGTGAGGGCAAAATGCTATAACCTAAATTCGCTTAATGATGGGACTGCCAGAACTGCTATCATAAGTCAGTGTGGTTGTGTGACATCACACCTTAAGCTGGTGTTGCTCAGCAATGGAGTTCCTGGTACCAATTACCATAAGTAAGTGAGAACTACTTGTACTATATTGCATAGGGATGGTTTTCAAACTGTTTCAATATTAGATTTACTTCAGCAGGGGGGAAATGACCTGCTACATCAGGGGTTCCCAACCCCGGTCCATAGACTGGCACTGTGACATGCCAGCAACCGGGCCGTACAAACAAGCCAAGCCCCATTCGCAGGATGCAGGCAGCACACAAAACTATGCCCCCTCCGATTTGTGGAAAAACCTTTCTTCATGGAACTGGTCCCAGGTGCCCAAAGGGTTGTGGGACACTGTGCTACATCACACGTATATTGGTACTTCTTTCCAAGTAAGGGGACTGCAGCTGATGCAATTATATATACACTTGTCTGGCAGAGATTCCATGGAGGATTGTAGACTGCAATGTTAAATAAGCATGCAAACTCTCCCATTAAAATCAACAAGATTTAATGTTTAATTATGCCCAAATTCCATGCCATACTTCAAATGCTCCACAGCAGCTCTCATCAAGAGGTGATTTGCTTTCCAATTATTCTCTTTTGCTTTAGATGCACATTTAGAATTGCTAAATCTTTTTTGCTTTCTTAGCTTTTATTTTAAAATACTGATTTATATGATGTTGTGATTTTTTTGATTTTTTTTATAAAACTAGGTTGATTGCATGGAAAATATTAAACTACAAGAAATAAAAACAATTCTGTAACTATACCATATTTATAAACTATGTTATATAACATAACATAAATAAGTTAACTTTTCTTAAAATGCACATTCTAGGGTTTAACGTGTGCAGGTGTGAAAATCTGAAGAACATTCATAGAGACAATCTCATGTTTGGAACAGTATCTTTAATCTGTAAATTTTATTCTATTTCTTACAGACTGCTTTAATCAGTTGATTGCAAGTGACTTGCATTGTCATTATTTATCTTAGATGATCATTTATCTTGTGGAGAGAAATGACTGCTCTATGTTTTATACATTATATTCCAGTCATTGATATGCAACATTGATAACATCAAAGAAATAAACAGTGTCTCTTTCTGAAATATTTTGTACAAAGACCTATACCTATCACTAGGTAGTGCAGCCTTTTCCTCAACTAGCAGAAGCTGAGTAGGAGAGTAATAGCCAGGAAAGGTACACAGGGAAGCTAAAACAAACTCAGGATGGAAGCTGCAGCTGCATGATTTTCACACATGCATTGCCTATCACAACACGTAAAAAAAAAAAGAGCAAAGCTTCAATCTTGCAATTACAGCCACCATCTTGATCTTCCTCTGGATGTCCCTAGTAATAGCGACTTCCTTGTTCTTCCTCTGAATCTCCAGTCATTTTCTTCTATTCACAACAAAGTTTTGCTCACCACTTTGTCTGTTCTAGTCTCCTCAATTGGTCTGCTGTCCTCAGAAGTAGTGGTCAGCTGAAGGAAAACTCAATTAAGCATCCACTCATTTCCTACATATGGAATGGGACACTTTAAAAAAAGTATTGACCAATCCAGTCTATACACGGTTGAAAAAAGTTTAGTAGTTATGGAGATGTATTCAAATCAAATACAGCGACTTTAAAATAGTAAGGACCAACTTATCGTCAATTTTTTTATTATTCAAACTGACCTGGTGCCGAGGTCGCCCAACAATGGATGGAAAGACAGCCCGGGGAGCATCATCTCCTGCAAATCCAGCCTTACAAAGCCCAGAACCATTATCACAGACAAGAGCTGTAGTTTCATCCTCATCACCCATGACTCCTCACTATCCTTTCAGCAAAAGTCAAGGAGAAAAAATTGGTCTGGAGTTTGGGGAAATAATTTAAACTATCAAACAGCATTTACACAAACAGGAAGTGAACCACATAGTATAGACTTTCATAAATACAGGAAATACATACACAAATCAATTCATATGACAGCACTGATTTTAATTGAATTCTAGCTGAAATAACTGGAGAAGGAACTGGTTGTAGGATCTTTAAATGTTCCTCTTTCTGGGCAGTACAACTTTAAGCTTTTCTTAAGATGCAAATAATAAAATGCTCCAACATGCTCACAGGATGTTTATATATGGAGTAAAAGGAACAAACATTTGTTTCTTCTTTACACCTTTTGTGCCCCTGAATTCATGGGTTCATGAATTGGAAACAGCAGTATGAAAGTCCACGAAAATGGATTCCACTCTTCTACCAGCAGAAGCTTTTGTTAGAACAAAGATAGCCAGAAATAGATATTAAGAAGAAGGAAGAGATAATTTAAAATTATGAGTGAAAAATAAACGTCTCGAGGTATTTATTATACAGAAAGCTAGTTCAATGGTTCAAGCAGTCCAGATGGGGAAGATAAAACAGAATATATAAAACAAGAGTGATTGACAGTGTGAATGACATCAAGAGGAAACTTTAGGATGCAGAGAAAACAAGAGGGGGGAAAACTTATAATTTTTCAAAGGTACATGGATGGGCAGAAATAGAATACTGTAACATTATAATAGGTGTCTATTTCTCTGTTTCAAGCACATTGAATTTGTACATATGGTTTCATGCATACAAATCTTTTTATAACATCTTCTGCATTATCAAACATTTTGGAAGGCTTCCACTTATAAAGAATATTCATTTGAAGCACAATTGTGCATTCTTAGATGCTCTAAATATATTTTGCTAATCTTAGGCTCTGCCTATTAGTGCATCCTGAGCACAAGGCTACAGATTTTTTTTACATTCAGCTAGGTAAACAGCTGGGAATAGGAGAGATGGCAATGCATACACTCAAATCCAGCTGCCATTTCTAGGGAATTCACAATGTTAAAAAGATTTCCATAAAACACTCTTGACCGTTGAGTTAAAAAAATGAATAAAAAAGTCAGCTTCATTTCACATATTACAGCTTAACGGCATGCACTAACTCCAGTAATATGTCTATACAGATGCATAACCAAAGACATATCTTAGATGTGTATTTCTGCATACAAGTGTAATCTCTTCAAATATCTATCAAATTCTCCCTTGAGAAATGTCACATTGAGGATCTTAACTCTAGTGCATTCATCAGTAATTGTAGAAATTTGGGCACGTTAATATTCATTGGGGGAATTCAGTCTTGCTAAGTTCAGCTAAGTTCTCTGAGATACAGGAAAATTGTTAGAACAATAGGGAATAAGTAACCTCTTTCCTAATTAAATTTACTCCATACTACCTTTTATTCACAGACAGGCAGTGGGGTTGGGTTGAGGTAAGGAGAGATTTGCCTGGAAAAAATACTAAAATTCTCTTCCCTACTTCTTGGATTAACTCTGCAGCCTTCAAACAAGATTTGATTCAAACTATATCAGAGCCCTGCTACAGGACCTATCCACATTTGATACTAATATTTGAACTGTGGTGGCACAGTGGTTGGAATGCAGTACTGAAGGCTAATTCTTCTGACTGCCAGCTGCCAGCAGTTTGGTGGTTCAATTCTCACCAGCTGAAAGTTGTCTCAGCCTTCCATCCTTCTGAAGCCAGTAAAATGAGGACCCAGATTGTTGGTGGCAATATGCTGACTCTGTAAACTACTTAGAGAGGGCTGTAGAGCACTGTGATGCTGTATATAAATGTAAGTGCTATTGCAATACATTGAGCACAGACAGAACCCTGTTCATGTATCTTGTATAGACATCTAATATCTCCATCTACAACCTCTTTCTTCAGTAACTACATTCTGGGAGGTGGGTATAGGGAGTAGTGCTTCCTGCCTATTAGTTTACCTCATATGTTATTAACACAAGAAAGACTTGTGGCTCAGATTGTGTTTAATTTGTACATAAAGCAAGCATGCTTCTTGAAGCTAGTCTACAGCATCAGCATGTTCCTCACCCACCCAAATTATCCCATAATATAAACAATGTCATTGAAAGGAAAAATCTAAAAATAGACCCTCTCTGGAAAGATTGGTTAATTCTTTGAAATGGCAGTTGTTCCTGCTAAGCGTTCACTTACAAGAACTATTCTATATTTGTGAACTGTGAACTCTTATCAAAAGAGCTGTTCTAGTAAGTGGAGTGAGATAGGACCAGGTTTATTTACTATAAACAAGAACAATAGACTTCTCTTAAGATTCTGAAGTTCAACTGTAAAGCTAGGTGCTTTCCCTTCAGTGAAGCGATAATCAATGTGGTGTAGGAAAGAAACAATCCCATTTTTTCTCTGGAAATAGAAATCCATTTCCCAATGTACCTAAATCATTTCTGAAAACATGTTTTTTTCATTCATCTTGCAATGGAGGCATTGTTCAATAGAGTATCTGCGTCTCTCAAAACATACTGAATTGCACAACATGCTCTTGTTGCAGGTATTTATTCCCAATAATCTTCCCTTTTTAAAGAGGGAGGACTAGCCATCCAATAAAGTTCAGAAGCTCAAAGAAAGCCAAAGGTGATTTAGCAAGATTGACAAAGTGAATATTTCAATCATTTCAAAGTGTAATGCAATTAGCTTGAGCTGAAGAGAAAAGAACATAAAAATTGGATGCACTGAAATGTGGTTTTCTGAAATGCATTTGGAATTCAGAGAATGCTTCTATACCGAAAGCAAATAGATTTCTTCATAAATGATGCAAAACAAAGGCATTTTGAATTTGCAAATAAAATGGGGAATGGTTGGCATGTAAATTGCAAAAAGAAAAAAATGATGTTAAAGATAAAAGGAGTGTAATAGCAGATAATGTGCATATGTGAAAAGTGTTTCATTAGCATCATACTCTTTATTCAAAGGTCAAGAAATCTCCTCAGAAAATGTGGATGAATACTCGCATAAACAGAATTTGTTCCAACAAACTACTGAAGTCAAGATAAACCATTCTAGCTATACTGTTAAAATGAATTCAAATACGATTAATATAGCTTGAGTGCAGTCACTAAAATTGTTCAGATAAATAACAAATGTATGCAGACTAAAATTTAATTAATAATGTAATATATTTAATGTATTAAACTATGCTTTTAATAGATCAAAAACTTTAAAAAAACGAAATCAAATTTCACATTGTGAAATGTGAAAAAGGTATCTACTAAATACTTACCCAAATGGTACACGGAGGCAACAAAAACGCAACAGCTCACTTGGAATGAATGAAACGCTCTCATCTTCTGCTACATTTATATAGCAGTACATGGACTACACCGGTCTGTCATGCCATTTTTGGAAACATTTTTTTCAATGTATGCTTATCACTTTAACAGCTTACAGTGCTGGATAAATTAGGGCGCAATTTCTGGCACTCTTGGATACGTTTCCATCGTAAGTTCTTAAAACTGACTTCCTGTTTGCTTCCCAATCCCTTTCTCACTTTATGTTTCCTTAACCAATTTGCTTCATTAAATATTTATTTAACTGTCAGAAACTCTGTTCGCACTCAACTGGCTGTGGTTCCAAAAGAAATAAAGTAACCAGGTACAGTAGTATGATATGAACCATTCAAGTTGTTACCAGGTTTTGGAAGAAGGCAAACATAAAATAACTACCTTATCTTGGGATAGGATGACTCCATGCCTGAAAAATGTGGCTGACTCATAATTGTAGGTCACTTACATCTATCTATACATGGCCTAAAGAATATTTTTTTTATCTGGTCTTTCAAAAAGAGCTTAGTTATTCTTGGAATAGGTTTACTGAAAATTCATTGGATCTATTCTATGAATAACTAATCTTAATCCAAACCATTATAAAGCATACCATGCATCAATAAACAGTGTGTTAGGTTGGGAGAATTGAGTTATACCCACAACTCTTTTTAAAATAACTTCCTGGCCAAGGTACCTATGTTTCAATGGTTACATGGTGTATCTTTCATCCCCCATGCCAATCTTCCATAAAGCTTTTTTGACTTAGAGACTTTAAATTATTCCAATTCCAAATTCCAGAACTGGCACAATATTCTAGTGTGTGTGAGACTGGAAAAAGCAGGCCTCACATGTTCCGCAAAATACCTATGAATATCTACAGCAAAAGTATTATTATTATTATTTAGACTTATATACCACTTAACAGTGCTTTACACTGCTCTCTAAGCCATTTACACAGTCAGCATATTGACCCCAACAATCTAGGTCCTCATTTCACCGACCTCGGAAGGATGGAAGGCTGAGTCAACCTTGAGCCATTGAGAATCGAACTGCTGAACTTGATGGCTAATGGCAGACGGCAGTCAGCAGAAAGAGCCTGCAGTGCTGCTTTTAACCACTGCACCATCCTGGCCTCTGTACCTCTACTCAGTACAAAGATGGATAGCTCAGTACTCATAACCTGCAAATTGCAACTTCTTGCATATCAATAAAATTATACTTGGGGATTACAATTCATCCTCCTGATTGTAGAGAGCTGGATTTCTGTTCAATCTCTAAATTCAAGGCATAATAGTGATATTCAAGTATTTCATGTGGAGCAGACGTACTCAGTATGACCCGAGGACAGGGCATTGTATTAGATATCTTTTTAAGATTTCTTCTGAGTGAATCATTCATTTCAGTAATTCAGTTACCCTTAAACACATGTAATAATTTGGTAGGTATGATATACTACGCAGAGGCCTATTTCAAGGTTAATTTTTCTAGTCAAAGGCAGAAAATACATACAGTTGAAGATTGCAAAATAAACACTAAACACATGTGTTTTCTTTTTCATGTCTGCATCTGACAACTTACTAGTTCAATTCATAGTTTTGTTTAAAATTCAGCAGCACTTCATTTAACTGCAAGTTATTTGCTAGTTGTCAGATCTTTTCAGACAACAGATTCCAGTAAGGATGTTGGTATTCCATTAGCTTTTTCCTGTTAGATGCTTTTCAGGTGTTAATTTGGCATACCTGGACGTACAATACAAAGAAAGAATTCTATCTGTGAGTGTTGGTCTTGTTTTGGTGCCAGCTCCTGATTTCTTCTTTTTCAGTAATGAAAATTATTCTTTTGCACAAAATAAAACAAAAAAGGTATACTTAAATGATACTTAGAATTGTTTATGACAAACACTTTTTCAGTATGAAAAGTAATCAGAATTATTACTCAGATCAAAAATTTCTCAAATAGGTATTAACAAGGACAGAACATTATTATACTCCTAAGTCTCTCCTCCATCCCTATTGCTGATATTACATCTGATATTTGTTATGATAAAGCCTGGAATGTTATCAACCACTCACACATGTTGTATAATTAGATTATATCTAAAATAATAAATTACTGTGCATGGGAAAACTTCATTTTATCCAACACAAAAACCTCCTTTGTGTTATGTCTCATCAAACAACAGAAAATAAAATTGTTAGCTGTTGTTTTGGATCTGATTCCCAAAACTCAGAACATGAAATTTAAACACATTCAAATACTATCCCCCTTCTCTATTTTTTTCATTGGAAAAAAAAGACTTAGTTATTGCCAATTCTGACATACAGACTATGGTAAGCATTCAACATATCACAGACAAGTTCAATTCTTACAATTTTATTTAAAGTTGAGAAACTCCTAATGATTCTATCTTTCCCTCCCTATATTGCACTCTGTGAACTTCTTGTTATAATCAAGAAGCAAAGAAACCCAACAGTTTTCCCCAAATGTATAGATCAACTCTGTTAAAATAAATTTATATAGAAAAGATAGCATTTACAACTCATTCAACAGTGTTTAGCTAATACATATTTCCCAAATATATTAAACATTTCAACTGCAGCAGCTTCTAGTAGTGTGTTTTGATAAGATAATGTTTTTTCTTAGCAAATATAATATTCCATTGTTAATAGTGCTACTCAAATCAACTTTGGAACAACTGCGATGTACATCTAAAGCTTCTTGTTAATGAAGTTGAAACCCACACCTTATGCTGAAAATATATAAACTGTATCCAGTGCATAGCTTTACAGTAGCTTTCGAGAAGTCCATTTTCTCAAATTGGCACACATTATTTTAGAAGAAGATAATTCACACAGCAAATTCAGTGCACTTATAAGACGCCTGTTAAACATAAGACAACTAGAAGATGTAGCGTCACCAAATAACCAAGAAAAAGATAGCGAGATTTTGTCCGTGAGGTCAACAACTTGGAGCAGAAAATACTTCTTCCCCGAATCCATCTCTTAAAAGAAAGAGCTCCTCCTTTTACCTGCACAAAATCAAAGAATGCAGATTGTTTAAAAGTATACCCTAGGAATTCTTTATTTGATCCATTCAGTAAATAACTGTGATGCAAAAACTTTCATACGTACATAAATTTGATCATGCAATAATTGATCTGATTGTCAGGACAGCTGGCACAAATATTTTCATGTCCTCGGAATACAAACTCAGTAAAACAAAACAATGCAAAAATTCATTCAATTATAAGTGTCATGTGTCATCTGAATTGATCATAGCCTTAGAAGTTCTAGTTATTTATCTAGTTCTTTGACATATTTCTTTCTTCAAGAACTAAACTTGCTTTACTTTTATTATTATAGCTTTAGGACAGTGATGGCGAACCCATGGCACGGATGCCACAGTGGGCACACAGAGCCCTCTGCTGGCACATGCTCAGAAAGAGACTAGCAGCACTGGACGATGCCACGTGGCCATGCCAGAGAGAGAGTAGCAGCACCAGGCAATGATGTCACCAGCCGTGACTCATTAGTCACAACTCATCCAGGCACTCAGTGTCAAAGGTTAGCCATCACTGCTTTAGGAGATAAGAGATAGTTACTGGCTCAAGGACACCGGCTGAGTTTTACGATGGACTGAGCTTCCAGTTTTAATCAACCTCCACAGTTATTTGTATATTTAGAGAGGATTGCACTTGAATATACCCATCTTAGTAAGTCAATAGCATGTCAAAGGACAGTGCTTCAGTAGTTATGTATTTTTTTTAAAAAAAAAGAAATTCAAATATCGTGACAGTTGAAAGATGACCCCTTTTAAGAGGTCAAGTGGCATCTGAGAAGACTGTATAACCAGAATTTTGCTAAAATACTGGAATTACTTCAGTCCTGGATGCAAAGCACAAAACCATAACAGAATCCAGAGGCACAAAGTCTAATGGGAAATTATTTTCATCATATTATTTCGGCTTTTTTATATGATGTGAGTTATTTTCACATCACAGAGGAAGATTTCATCTTGAGACTTATGAGCTTACCTTTTGCACTACAAAATGTTCATTTGGGTTGATGACTAGTGCCTCTCTTTCCTCATCAGACTCCATCTGAACAGCATAATCCCTAGGTGATGATCTATAAGTAGTCATTTCAAGCCTTGAAAGAAAAGTTAACAGAGTTTAAAATTCCAGAAATTTCTAAGCAACAATCAGCTATTTATGTAGACTTTTCTTTGAATCATGATTCTTAATATCAATGGGTTTTTTTTCAAATTACAATGTCAGATTTTCTTACTCTTCAAGCAGACAGGATTTCTTTTATTACAAGTCTTGTTTATTTTCTTTACTTATTAAATTTGTATGCTGCCAAATAATTCCAAATTTTGATGGCTTACAACAAAAATATAACAAAAGCACCCAAAACAAAACAAAACCCAACAAATATAATTTAATATAATAAAGTCTCTATGATAAAAAGAACATTAACAGATAATAAAATACTTCTCTACAGTATAATCTTCCTAGCCATCAGACTCCAAGTTAAAAAAAAACATCAAAGCAAAAGTAGCAGGAAGAATAGAAAGTAGGGAAAAAAGAAACGGTAATAAGGGATCATATCACGTATGACTTCTGAAAGAGTTCAACTTTCACTGACTTATAGTATAAGAATATTACCAAAGTGACCAGCCTAATTTCTAGATAGTGGTCACCACTGTAGGGAAAAAAGCATGTTTTCTAGCTCATCTCTCCTCATCTCATGGAAATGGGCTGCAACAGCAGCATCTCCCAGAACTGGTTAATGCAGTGGCCCCAGCCTTTTGGACACCAGGGACCAGTTCCATGGAGCAAGGTTTTTCCATGGACCGGAGGGGGCATGGTTTTGTGTGCTGCCTGAATACTGCCAATAGGGCTTAGATTGTTTGCACGGCCCGGTTGCTGGCATGCTGCGGCCTGGTGCCAGTCCACAGATCAGGGATTGGGGACTCCTGGGTTAATGAGTTGGAAGAAAAGTCCTGCAAGAATCTTGGTGCCAAGCCAAACAGAACTTCACATGTCAAAATTAGCACACTGAGTTGCACAAAAGCCCATCATTATTATGTAATATGCATTATTAATGAAGTACCTCAGTTAATATATATAACCTTAATAAATCACAATTTTAATTACAAAAAAGAAGATAAATTTATTTATTAAAATAACTGAAACAAACAGACATGGAATAGTATATTAATTTGCTTATGAGTCAATGCTATCTCCATCAATCAGATTAGTTTACACAGAATATAGATAGATTAGTATCAGAAAATACTAATCAGTCACAGAAGTGGCAATTATAAACATTACTATTTGTAGACAGATTTCAAGGTTCATCACTTCAGTATTAGTAAAATAATGTGTTTGAATCAATATACTGAAGTTTAGTCAGCAATCGCTTCCTGAAACATGACTCCTCAGGGCAATGATTGATTTTACCGGATTCTTATCCTCCATAGCTATAAAGCCATATTGTATTTGTAAGACTGAATTTTGTTTCAAATGTTTACAATGTACAGAAATCCCATAGTTGATAACCCAAGATGGCATTTTTAAAATTCTTGGTTGTACATCAGAAATAGATGGCTATGTCTGTCATGAAATGTTACATACGTCAATACATTCCAGGCCTTGTAGCAACACGTTTTTCATAAACATGACATAAATGTTTACCTACTGAAATTAAGGTCCAAAAGATCTATGTATTTCTACCTTTTAATCTGTTCCTCAGATAGTCCCAAAGCTTCTTCTACAACTTGTCTTCTATTCCTTTCTTCCGAGAGCCTTTCAGTCAGTCGTGTTATAGTCTGTTGCTCTGAATTACGTTGTCCCTCCAGCTCTACAAGTCTAGTACAAACCCAAACGTAACATTACACATAAGGAAAAAAATATTCTCAGAACTTTTATCTTTGTTTTTGCTTTTATTCAACTACTATACAAAAATTACTCAAGTTAAGAATTATTTTAAATATGTAAAATTAAACCATGCTCTTTCCTTAAATTATATCATAGCGTGAATTACATCTTAGTCATCAAAATGTATTTTACTACAACAACTAATACTACCACATAAATAAATAGCAACCTTTTCTTCAGTTGACTGAGTTCCATATTGTCTATTTCAACAGTAACTGCAGCTCTTTCCTGGGGGGCTCCTGGAGGAACTTCAGTTGGAAGATTATTCTAAAAGAGTAATATGATATGTTATTTCGATATTGATGCTGATGTTCAATACTGTTATGCCGTTTATGAAAAAAACTATTCATATAAGTCAAAAGTTACACCTACAGATTTATTAAAATATGTAACTTTCACTCCTTACTAGCACCGATGTTACCTAATTTAATTCCAAAATAAAGGAAATATGCAAAAGGCTTACTCGCATTTATCAAAAGGTTTTCCAGGTAGTGGATTGCAAAGCAAGTCTATGAAGGGATAGTGACTAGAACAAGAAGGAGGGTAGTAATGTTGTAATTTTGAATAGTTGCTAAAGGAATGGTTGTAAATCAAAGACTACCTGTACTTAAAATATTCTATTTCTGCATTTTGCACAATGTTCTTGCCCTAAAAAAGAGCAGCATGAAGATTATGTATGCTTGTAAGAAAAACAATGCAAATCTAGTTTGCTCTTGCAAACAAGAGCTTATTTTATTTTACCAAATAAGTGAGGAAAACTAATTGAATATTCTGCAGCAGTGGTCGCCAACCTGTGGGCCCCCACAGGTGGGCCACCGGAGAATCTGGATGGGCTGCACGGGCTCAGGTTAATAATAATGCTGCCGGAGCCAGCAAGAGAAAAGTACATGCTGTGGGTGGTGAGTGAGATGGGAGTCCGGGCAGCGCTGGGGGGTGGGGGAGTGAAGTACCAGAGCGCTGTGTGTGTGTGTGTGTGTGTGTGTGTGTGTGTGTGTGTGTGTGTGTGTGTGTGTCAGTCTGTGTGTGTGTCTGTCTGTCTGTCTC
>JANHFO010002708.1:20916-35826 GCA_032468095.1 Pareas carinatus
CGCAGGGTCTGCTGCTGCCGGAGCGGGGAGGGGAGCGGGGGCCGAGCCCTCCTCTCCTTCCTCGTCGGAGGACTCTGCCTCCGGCTCGACGCGCGCGGGGGGGGCGGGGGCCCGAGCCCTAACAATCACATTTTCTAAAATTATTATATCTTCTCTCCTCTTTAGGCTACTCTTTCTGATCTTTTAAGTATGGTACCTTAAGCTTTCAAATCTTAAAAAAGTTTACACACAAACACAAATATACACCATTGATACAATATACTAGCTAATGTAAATATAATGTGCAAGATCTGTTCCATTTTGCACATTAAGGAAAAAAGAAGTAATCATAGGGCTTTTATAAATAACATTTAATAATTTTACCTCAGAGCAACTACTTCATTCTGGTATGAGGCTCTTTCTTTCTCAGCTTCTTCTTGGAAAGCTTTTGTCTGGTTCAAATCTCTCTCAAGTTCATCTACTTTGGCTTTCAGTTTCAATATGTCAGTTGTTGCAGAGTTACTTCCTTCTTTAGCCTATGGAAGAGAAATACATTAAGACACAGTTAATTAACTATGTCTTGCATATTTTGCTATAAATACATTTTTCCAGCCAGTCAATTCAAATGTATGAAAAGAAAAAAAAACACTACAATGCGACCTTATATATCTCCTCTGAAGAAGTAATTCCCACTGTGTTTGATATTATCTACTCCTGGGTAATCATAATATTGTAGCCTAAGCCTTTATTTTGTATAATATTGTAAGGTATCAACTTACCATTCTGTCCCTATTCATTTGAAGACTCTTCAAATTATGTTTAAATGAACTAATCTCATTGTTGCAGTCATACGGTATGGAAACCGAGTTTGTGCCCTGTTTATCTCCGTGAGCTAGTCTCAGTTTGGAAAGTTCCTGCAGAAGTCTATCTCGACCATCCTGAAGACTGGCCATAGCCTTAGAAAAGGCATTCATCTGTTGAACATAACTCTCACACTCAGATGAAAGTCGACTAATTTCAAGATTTTGGGTATTCAGTCTCTTGCACAGGTTTTCAAATTCATCAATCAGCTGATGAAGGGTGAATTTGTCTTCAGTTTTTAATAGTGTCTGACTTAAAAAAGCATTTTTTCCCATCACACCAAGAATATTTGATTTGAAATCTTTGAGTTCAGCTTCAAAACTATCAGCCCATTTTTTTTCAGATGCAAGTTCAGAAGTTGATTTGGTTTGAAGAACCTTGAAATCTTCCATCAATCTCTTTTTATCACGCTGCAGAGCTGTCACAGCCTTTCCAAAACTTTCAAGTTCAGAACTTAGATCTTTATTCTGCAGTTGGACTTCTAACAATTTTTGTGGTAATTCAATGGCTTCACTGTCCAGTAATCTAGCACCACTGTCTTTATTTATTTTCTCATTGATAACCAATTCCCGGTGTACAGGCAATCTCTCTAAATTTTCTTCAGGCGGCCAATCAATATGAGGTTCTTTTTTCTGATTAAGTTTATTTCCTTCCAAATGCATTTTATTTATGGAAGCAATCAGAATCTCTAAGTCACACACTTTTGATGTTAATTTTCCATTTTCCATTCTTAGAGATTCAGTTATGTCCTCCTGTACTTTCAGAGACAGTTGCAGTTCTTTCATTTTTTTAAGAAGTTCAAATTTTTCCTCTTGAAGACTTTTAAGATAGTCCAATTTTTCTGTAAGTAATTCTTTCAATTGGTTATCTTTTAGAGACAACACTTGATTCAGATCTTCCCTGTACTTTAAGAGTTGTGCTGTGAGCATTGCATTTTCAGAATGAAGATCATCTATCTGATTCAAGAGTTTCCTTATTTCCTGTTTCAATGTCCTAGTCTCATTAGCATTGTCAGTTATTAATCTCTCTTTCTCAGATAAAGCAACTCTATGTTCACATTCTAGATATTTATGCTTAGAAAGAAGGGAATCTCTGTCATTCTGAAGTGAGGACATTGCCTTTTTTAATGTAGCTATTTCATTGACAATCTCAGCCCTGTCTTGAGCTGCTTTGTCAACTTTCACCTGTACATTTTTTAATTCATTTTGCAACTTCTGACAAGTTTCATCTGACTGCTCTTTGGCTATCTGTAGACATTTTATCTGCTGCTCATACTCTGAAATTTGCTGTGTATGCAGCATTTGTATCTGAGTAAGACAGCCAGAAGTTTCTTTGTCTTTTGATGAAATCAGAACAGAAACTTCTGTGTCTTTCTTATTCAGCATTATCTTCATTTGATCAGAAATGGCCAATTGCTTTTCCAACTCAGCTTCGATTTCACTTTTTTCTAACAGAAGCTGTTGTGTGTTCTGCTCTTTTCTTGTCACATTTTTCTTCAGCGCTTCCATCTCTTTATCAACAATATTATTTTTTTGACCAAGAGATTTGTTTTCTTTAATTAATGCATGCAAAGCATCTTCTTTTGATGCCAGAGCAGTTGTCAACATACGCAGTTTATTCCACAAAGTGATATTTTCTGCCTTTAATTGAGAAAGCTCATTGAAATTGTGTGAATCCACAGAAACCTGCATTACACTTTTGGCTTCTTGGGACACAGAACTTTTAAGTTCTGGTTCTTGAGTTTGAGACATTTTTACTTCTGCTGATTCTTGTAAGGATGTTATAAATCTATCACTGGTCTCTGCCTGTTGCAGTTTATTCTCAATGACTCTGTCCCTGTCTCTTGGAAGAGAGTAGGGAAAAGGTGCCAATCTAGCTATGTCATCATTCAACTCATTTTGAAAGTTCTTATTCTGAGGGTCCCTAATGTCAATTTCTTTCTGCATATGAATTACCTCTTTCTCTTGCTGAAGAACATGGATTTTTTCCTCTAAGTTTAACCATTCTTTGGGGCAAGTTGTTTTTAGCTTCTGAAGACCATATTCAAGTTGATTCTCATATTGTCTCTTTTGAGCTAATATCTGATTCTCTTTCTTTTTAAGTTCTTTTTTATTGTTTAGGTTCTCAATTGCTAATTTCTCTATTTCAGCCTTAGCTTCATCCAGCAAGGTCTTCTGTAAAGAGAATTTTTCAGCTAGGTTCTGCAACTCTTCATTTGATTTAATAAGTTTTTCTTCTACATTGCTTAAATCTTTCTCTGTTTTTTCATTTCTTGTTTGTGACAATTTCAGTGACTTTTCCAAATCAAGAATAATTACCTGATATTTAATAGAATCTTTTTGCAATTGGCTAATTTCTTGTTGTTTTTCCTTCAGTAATTCTTGTAATTCCTTTGCTTTGTTCTTTGTCCCGTTATTGTCCCTCTTTGCTGATTTTATTTTTTCTTCAAATACTCTGATAACTTGTTGCTGCTCTTCTTTTTCTCTAATTTTGCTAGATTTCTCTGATTCTATATCTTCCAGTTCCTGTGTGAGTAAATTTACTTGTAATTCCTTGGCATTCAATCTGTCTGTCATTTGATCCAATTTTTTAATGTGATTTAGCAACTCAGTCTCCAAAAATTCTTTTTCATTTTTTACTTTATAAGATATTTCTTGAACATTTTCTAATTCTTCTTGTAACACAGATTTGTCATCTTCTAATATTTTGATTTTCTCATCCAGGCTTACTATTTCTTGATTAAAACTTTTAGAATAATTTTCAAATTGAAACAAATAGTCTCTATTTTGATCATCTTTTAATCTTTCTGATATAAGTTTGTTTTCTTGTTTTAAAATATTCATACTTTCCTCTTTTTTCCCTAAAATCTCTTTAGTTAACAAATGAATGTACTTTGCTAAGGATTTTCTTTCACTAATCTCAGATGATACATCAAATTTGTACAATCCCAATTGGATTTGGAGATCTTTCAAAGCAGATTTTATTAGATTAAAATCCTCCCAAAGAGATGCATTTTCTTTCTGGTTTTTTTCTAGATCCTGTTTTAATGTCTCACAGATTTCTTTTAAATGTTCATTTTCTTCTTTTAGCTTATTGTTTTGAAGAGCAGATTCATCAATCATTTGTTTATGTTCTTCCAAACCTAATTTGTGCTTAGTAGCCTGCTCTTCTGCTTTAGTATATAATTCAGTGATTTCCTTGCTTTTTGATTCAACCAGTTGTTCTAGCTGGTCTCTCACAGTGACATTATCATCCCTTGCTTCTTGAAGCAATTTTTGAAGTTCTTGTTTATCAGAATCTTTCTCAATTATTTTATGAAGAGCTTCCTGTTTTTCCTTTCTAGTGACATCAATAATCTGCCTCATTTCTGCTATTTTACTACTAACATTTTCGTAGGCCTGAAGTAATGATTCATACTCTTCCTTTAATTCATTATGTTTAGCTTTCCAACTTGTCAATTCAACTGTCTGAGAATCCTTTAAGGAATGTAATTGAAAAGAAAAGGCTTCCTTCTCCTGGGCTATAGTTTCCATTGTAGACTTCAAACTTTCACACGCAGCAGTTAGATTCTCATTCTCAACTAATAAACTAGCATTTTCTGTTGCAAGAACCTCCTTTTTCCACAAAATTTCACTCAAATCTTGTTTTTCTTGGCTCAATTCAGACACTAGAAATTCAAGAGCATCAGTCTTATTAACGAATTCTTTGTTTTCCAACATTAGTGCCTCCATTTGATCTTTCAGAATTTTGTTTTCTTTCCGAGCTTCCTTCCGTGATATTAAAGCAGCTTGGAGCTTTCTTTGGAGATGGTTTCCAATTTTTTCTTCACAGTTCTGTTGCTGGAGTTGACAGTTCTCTACATTTACATTTTGCCCCATGGTTATTTCTAATGGCGGATGATCTTCATTTTTCAGTCTTTCTGATGTCATCACTGTTGTGCAAGTCAAGTCTTGTGAATCTTTCACTACATAAGCATTCAGCAATGAATTAGAGATGTCTGCATCCTGAACTCTACTTTGCTGCACATTATCAAAATACAGCCATGCAGTTTCAGAATTCTTTCTGCTTTTTTCATGCACCATATTTTCATTTATATTAGAAACTGGTAAATCCTTTTCACGAAGCATGTTTAATTCTATCAATAGTTTTTTATTTTCTTCACGGACACCTTGCAATTCCTCTTTCATGTTGAATAATTGTTCGTTTGTTTTTTCTGTGTTGCTTGTGAACTCCTCCATTTTTTGCCTCAAACCTTCAAACACTAATTTAAAATGTTTTGCTTCTTTTTGATTTTTCAATAAATTTTGTTGTACTTGAAAAATTTCTTTCATTATTTCCTTTCCATGATCAATTTTGCCTGTGAAATCCTTAAGGGACTCACTTAATTTTTTTATCTCTTCATCCTTCTCTGAAATTTGCATGTTGGCTTCTTGAACACCATGCTTCAACTTTTCAATTTGTTCCAGATCATCTCCATCACCTGTATAATGGAAAATAGCCGTTTCATTTATTGTTTCAATAATAGCTCTAACATCTGTCAATTCATCTTTGTAAGTTTCCAACTGTTGTTGAAGATGATCTCTCTGATTCACCATACTGTCATTGCCCTGCTTATACTGCTGTTTCAATTGTTGAACATTGAACTTCAGTTCCATAATCTCATGTTCCTTTCTATCAAGTTCGTGTGACTTCTGTCTTAATTCTTTCTTAAATGTTTCTTTTTCTTTCATAAGACTGTGATAGTTCTCACCCTCTTTTCCTGCCACCTTGCTCAAGCTTTCTGATTTTTCTACCATAACAGGACTTTTCTCCTCCATCTCTTCTGATTCTGTTTTTTGTTTAGCACTTTCACCGTGATGTTGAGTTGTAGCATTTTCTAAATTTTCATACACAGAGTGTAATGGCAACATAGTAGATTCAAATTCTTCACACTTTCTTTGATGAATTATCTGGAGAGATTTATAGTCTTCCTTTATGCCCCCAAAGTTTTTTGTTAGTTCATCAAAACTTACTAGTAATTTGGCATACTCCTCTTTTTGTTTCTGAATTATTTTAGTACTTTGTTTACGGGCTGCAAGTAGTACCTGCATTTTCTTATGTAAAAGTTCCTTTTCTTTCTGGAGCTGATTAATTTCATGAGTGAAATGTCCGCCATCACTGAAAGGTTCTTCAGTGTTTACACCAGTTTCTGATCTGTTCATTTCCTTCCATGTTTTTTCTCTCTTTGATGCTTCAATTTTGAGATTTTCTATGGTTAAGAAAAGCTGAGAGTATTTCTCAGCGTAAGTTTTCTCTTTTTCAGATAGCATAGATTGCATTTGTGCAAGCAAAGAATCTTTCTCCTTTAGACATATTAAATTTTGATCAGACATGCTTTTTTGTTCAGCAATGGTTTCTTTCAATCTTATAACTTCCTTTTGCAGCATCTCCAAAGAAGTTGTTTTAGAAGATAACATTTTGTTCATGTTATCTATTCTGTTATCTTTTTCTAATAATTGTTCCTTCAATTCATTAAGTTGAGATTCAAGATTTTTAGACTGCTTTGTCAATTCATCAATTTCATCCAATAAGTGTTGTGTTTTAGTATATTCTCTTTCTGAATATTCCCGATCACTTTTTTCAAATTTCTTAATTTTCTGAGTTAGATCCTTCCTTATTAACAGAGCTGCCTGAAGCTTCTTTTTCAAAGTTTCTTTTTCCTGACTTAATTTTTCCAAAACAGCATTTGTCTGTTCCTTCTCATTCAACAAATCTTTAATTGTAGTTTCTTTGTTGGTCAACACAATTTGATTGAGTTCAAGTTTTTTCTTATATTCTTCTATCTCCTGCAATAATACACTTGTTTCCTCTGTCATAGTATTCTGCATGCCTTGTAGTTGCTGTAATTTGATAGATAGTTCATTTTTTTCTTCTGAAAATTTAACCATTTCATTTGACATCGATTCCATTATCTGAGTAACTGAGCAATCCTTTTCTTTTAATTGCTGGCTTAGAGTAGTAATTAAATCTTTCTTCTGAGTAGTTTCTGAAATTAAGTTTTCTATCATCTGATTTTTGCATTCAAGGTCTTCCGAAAGTTTTTTAACTTTTTCAGATTTATTCTTTAGGGTTTTACAACTGTCTTGAAGTTCTTCTTCTAATTTTTCTACCTTTTTCTGAAAAAAAACGTCCCGCTTCTTCATTTCTGTTAATGCAAACTCATTTACTTCATAAACAGACTGTTGCTTACCTAAAGTTTCTTCAGCAGCACTCAATTTATTTGATAGGAGTTCAATCTCAGATTGCTGAGCATCTCTTATATTTTGAAAGTCATTCTTCTGCACAATCATTTTTTCTTCCCACAGAGATTGCATGCTTTTCAGCTGATTATTCAAGCTACTTATTTCTTCTTTTTTCTCTAAAAATGTCTGCTGCAATTCTACTGCTTCAGTTTCTTTACTAAGAATACTATTTATTAGAATAAATATTTTTTCTAACATCACCTTAGTTTCAGTTGGTTGTTGACCAGCTTCATTATCATTGTCAGTGGTGAAGTATCTACTGCTTGATAATGCAGACAGATATTTGAATAACTCTTTGTTAATAATCTCATGTTCTTGCTGCAAAGACTGAATTTCAGAATCTTTTGATTTCATGTTATCTTTTAAAATGCTTACCTGCTCAAGACTAATTTTGATTTCCTGAGTTGACCTATCAAGTTCTACCACCCGTCTATTTTCTAACCCAAGGAGATTTTGTTCTAGCTTTTCAATGTTCAGTTTTAATTCAGAGATCTCTTGATTCTTTACACTAACCTGCATCAGTAACTGTTCTCTCTCATTTTTCAACTGTGTTCGCGACTCATTCTCACTGGTTTCTATTTTTTTGTGAAGTTCCTCTACTTCTCTTGACTTTTGTTGTAATTGGTTTTGGCACTTAACCAGTTCTTTATTTTCTTCACTCAATGTACTAAAGTTCTCTTGTAAAACAGCTTTATCATTTGTTAAACAATCTACCTGTTGTTGCAGTTTTTCTATGGAAAGTATATAACTGTGACATTCTTGAGTGGCTTTAGAACTTATACTGTTAAGTTCAGAATTTAAGTGTTCAATGTGCTTTATCTGGTGAGTACATTTCTCCTGTACAACCTGTAGATCCTTTTCTCTCTGTTCAAATTTTTGCTTCCACAGATCACCTTGTTCTAATGCCTTTCGATTTTCTAATTTTGCAGATTCCAGTTCAACTGACAAAGTATTAATTTTCTTGTGGCTAGTGGCAATGCTTTCATCTTTTTCTTCCAAAAGTTTCTTTAGTGACACAGCACTTTTTTCTAGTTCTTCCCTAAGGAGTTCAACCTCATTATTAAGAGCCTGAACATTACTCTCTGCTAGCTTCACATTAAGATCTTTCTCATTTAAAGAATTACATAAACCATCAATAAGTTCTTCTTTTTCACTCAAAACAACACTGAGTTCACTTCTTTGCTCACACTGAGCAGCAAATTTGTCCTGTAAAGATAAGAAAGCACTATCTTTTTCTTGGGCTTTGTCTTGTAATTGTTGAATTTCTTGGGTTAGTTTATTAATTTGATCATGAAATTTTGAAATTAACTGGTTTTTTTCTTCATTTATTTCTAATTCTTCTCTTACTTGTTTTATAAGACTAGCATTATCTAAAGGAGAACCCTTTTTCTCTGACAGTGTCTGACTAATATCATTTATTAATTTCTCCTGAACAAACAATTCCTTTTTCAGACTCGAGTTTAACTCTTCTACATTTGCAGCTTGCTTCCTCAGGTTCTCACATTCATTCTCTTTGTCCTGAAGTTCAGCATTCAAGGAATTATTAAGTGAAGAAATATTATTTACCAACAGTTCCTTTTCAAGAATACTAGATTTTAGCTGCGCTGTTTCATTCATCAGTGATTCTATATTTTTCTTCTGCATACAGGAAGTTTCAGAGTTATGTGCTTGTAAATTAACATATTCCTCCTCCTTTTGTTTTAAAAGTATATTCTTCTCTGTAATTGATTTATCTAATTCTTCTGTCTTTTCTATCATATTTTTCAGCTGACAATGGAGGTCAGACATTGTTTTCATATTCTCAGACAGTTGAACTCTAAGTAACTCAGACTCTTCAGATTTATCTTTAAACAATTTTAAATCCTGAGCTTGCTTCTGCAAATTTTCATTCTTTTCTTGTATTTCTTGCTTAAGTTTGTCACTTTCACAATCTAAAGTCTGTACTTTGTTTTGCAAATTTAAAATTGTCTGCAAAAACTGTTTTTCCTCCAAATCTTTCTGTTTTTTAATCTGCTGAATTAAAGCTTCACTCTGGAAAAGGAGAGATTCTTTATCATGAAAATTACTTTTGAATGTTTCTATTTCGCTTAGTAAACTATCGATATAACCTACAAAGGCTGAAATATTATAATCATTTTGTTCATTTAAAAGGGCTATTCCTCCACATTTTTTAACTAATGCTGAATTAATTGTTTCAATATTTGTTTTGAATTTTTCATTTTCTAATTTCAATATATGAGCTTCATGCTTAATGGATACTGCTTCACTCTGATGTTGTACTAACTGATGCTGAAGAGTTTCACATTCACCTGACTTAGTGCTGCATAAGGCCAAAGCTTTCTCCTTTTCACATTTCAAAATATCTACTTCTTTGGCTAATAATGCTAATTTATCATTCAATGCTGCATATTCTTCAGTTTTTTTAACAATTTGCCTATGAAGCTCCTCCAGCTCTAGCCCCTGAGATAATAAAGCAGCATTTTTTTCTTCAACCTGATGTGATAATTGCTGACCAATACCTTGAAGCTTTTCTAATTCTCCGTCCAGTGCTACTATTTTCACTTGCTTTTCTGTTACTTGTTTTAATAAGGTTTCATGCTGCCTATCTTTTTCTCCCAGAGATTTTGATTTTTCGTTAAGATTCATTTCTAAGTCTTGAACTTGTTTTTGCAATGACATTATTTTTTCTTCCTCACAACTAAGCTGTTGGACCATTTTACTATATTCTGACTCTTTCTTTCTTAACATTTCTTCTTTTGTCAGTTCTCTGTCTTTAGCAACCTTCAGCTGAGTGTTCAATGATAGTATTTCTTGATGCAATTGTTTTGACAACTCAATTTTTTTTGAGAGCTGTTCATCCAACACTTCACATTTCTTTTCTTTCTCTGTAATCAAACTTTCTTTTTCTTTCACAAGACTTGAGAGTTCTTTAACTTTATTTCTTAATTTTTTTCTATCCTGATTAATCTCTGAAATCAATTGTTCGTGTTCCTTGGTACTACCAACTATTTTACTTTCCATTTCTTCTATATATTGAGCACCCTTCAACAGCTCACATTCTTTTACATCCAATAATTTGGACAAACTCTCATTCTCATTGACCAGCTGTTGTTTTTCTTTCTCCATTACATGTACCTCATTTCTAAGATCTTCAGTCACTTTAATCTGACTTACTAAATCTTTTTCTTTCTGTTCAACATCAGCCATTAACTGCTTACTAGTCAGGATGGTAGCTTGTTTTTCTATTTCCAACTTATTTATTATTTCATGCTTCCCTTGTAGCTCATCTTTTATTTTTTTCCATTCCATTTTTTTACTATTCAGTTCACCAAGAAATTTCAGTTTTTCTTCTTCATTTTGCTGCTCTACAGCTTCAAGCTTGTCTTTTAATGACATTATGACCTCTGTTTTTTCTTGTACAGACTTTTTGGCAATTTCTAGATGTTCAGTATTTTCAGCAAGCTGTCTGGATACTGTTGACAACTCCTCATCTTTTTTAGCACTTTCCACTATTAGTTGATTATACAATTCTTTTACTGATTTCAATTCATTTACAAAACTTTGTTCTTTGTTTTCTCTCTCTTCCAACAAAGTGCTTAGTTTTTCCTTTGCAGAGATATGTTCATCAAGCTGGATTCTAAGTTTCTCTGTTTCCTCTCTACATTTTATCTCTGTTTCTTGCAATTTTTCAGCTGATTTACTTATTTGTTCTTTAAGTAATTTAATTTGTGACTCACACTCCAAAAGCTGGTTACTGTACACAATATCATGGTTCTTAATTTCAGAATGAAGCTCTTTAATTGATTTGCTTGCTTCTTTTAATTGCTTAGTAAGATCCAAATTTTCTTTGGTTTTAGCTTCATTTTCAACTTTCACTATTGCCAGCTCTGATTCTATTGTTGTTAATTTCTCATTAAGCCCTGAAAATTTTATGCTTGCATCTTTCATATCGGTTGTCTGTACATCTTTCAATAACTGGACTTCCTTTTCCGCCTTGGACAGTGCTTTTTCCATCTCCCGTATTTCATCTTCTTTGCATGTGATCTGTTCAGAATACTCAGACATATTCAAAGAAAGATCAGAAATTTCTTTGTCTTTTTCAATCAACAGTTCCCTGAGGTTGTCAATTTCTCTTTCCCGTCTCTGCAGATCTTGGATAAGTTGAGATCTTTCTTCTAAATGACTTGTGTTCAGCCTGTCAAGTTCTTCGTTTGTCTGTTCCAGGTCCTGCTGCATTAACTGCATGTCTGCATCTTGTTTTGCAGTCTGGAAGCAAAAATGATAAATGTAAGTATTTACTCCATTATTGACCAAAATGTGTAGTTTAACCCAACCAATATAATACTATTAAGACCATTTCCCTTTATTCTCTTCTATGATGGCAATGTATTTCTATAATTAATTCAGGTAACTTAGAATACAGAATAACAGAGTTGAAAGGGACCTTGGAGGACTTCTATTCAACCCCCCTGCTCAGGTAGGAAAACCTATACCATTTTGGACAAATAGTTGTCCAATCTCTTTCTTAAAAACTTCCAGTGATGGAGCACCTCTGAAAACAAGCCATTCCACTGATTGTTCCCAGTCTCAGAAAATTTGTCCTTAATTCTAGGTTGGATCTCTCTTGATAAGTTTCCAAAACTAAACACAGTTTTTCAAGTGTGGTCTTACCAAGGCATTATAAAGTGATATTAATGCTTCATATGATATTGATACTTTCCCTCTGTTGATACATTCTAGAACTGCATTGGTTTTTTTGGCAGTTGAAGCCCACTGCTGGCTCATGCTTATGTGATTATACAGTAGCATGAAACAGGGAGTTAAGAAAAATACTGTTAAAATTCCCTGGATTACAGCAATAATCTTGGCTCCTTCACCAACTGTATCTTTAGTTAAAAGGTTTTTTTTAGTATTTATGTGTATCATATATGGCTAGATTATAAGACTAGAACACATATAATTAATGTTTTTAATGTAAAGAATAACGCTTTAGTTTTTTACCTTTTCTTTAAAGACAGACACTTTTTCTGTTAATTCATTGATAACAATTTTCTGTTCTGAACATTCTACTCCGTAAGAATTGGATTTCTTCAACGCATCTTCCAGCTAGGTTCACAAAAATGTTTTTAATTTAATATAATTATTTATAATTAAACCAAATAAATTATTTCATGATTAGCAATGTACAGTTAATTACAGATGCAAGCAATGTAATAAAATATATAATAATCTTACAAAATTGATTTTTCTTTTTTATAAAAGCAAAATACAACTAAATAATTGGCATTATAAAGATATAAAATGATTACATTTTCCCAAGCTAATATATTTACAGAAATCTATCTATTATTAGGACTAAATTGTTATAGAATTAAAATAAATTCTCTTCATTTAGACTACAAATAACTGAATGTCTGTTTTAACAATCTACTTTCATACTTATTACTCTATTGTATGGCAATGAAAATACAGGTACTCCTCACTTACTGATGGTAATTGGAACTGGGAGCTTTGCCACTAAGCAACGTGATCCTAAAGTGCAACATATAACTCATAAACTTACAGCTGTAGTTACGGCAGTACCGATTGCTATTAAGCGAATCCTTCACAGTTGCAACATCCCATGGTAATGCGATCACTATTTGTGACCTTCTACTGGCTTCCCTGTTAACTCTGCTTGTCAGAAGCCAGCAGTAAGGTTTCAAATGGTGATTATGTCATTGTAGGATTGCTGCAACAGCCTCTACTATGTGGGGCAGTAATAAGTCCCTCTCGTTCAGCATCATTTGAACAATTTTTAATGAAGACTACCTACACTGACTTGCAGGTGTGTGTGTGCAGTGAATATAGTGCTGTATAACTGACTAAATGCTTAATGAAGATGTTTTCTATTTATTTGAGTCAGTCCAACTTACCTTCTGTTCATTTTGCAAAAGTCTTTCGCTTAATTCTTTATTCAGAAGCTCTTTTTCCTGAAGTGATTTTCTTATATCTTCTATCTTTTCCAATCTTTCCACTGCATTTGAAAGCTTTTGCTCCTTCTCCGCAAGCAAAGTTTCAAATAGACTATTTCTTTCATTTAATCTGTCACAAAATAATTTTGGTTTTAGCTTTATCAATTAGGCTTAGTAAGCACTATTTATATACACAAATATCAAATATCAACTCAATATAATGGGAGCAAAAGTCCACATGTAGCATAGGACGTTCTTTTATACTTTCTGCATAGGTCAGTTTTCGGTTCTTTTCCCTAGTATCTTATAACTACGTACAGAATATTTGAAGGGCAAAATAAATCTACACATAAAAAGTCTAGGTGCTCATAGGGGGATAACATTATTTAAGTGATAAGGTGGTAGGAGATGAGATTATCAACGGAGGTCATGCTTTCTGACTGTCTGTAGAAGACTGAGCGTTTCTAAATGTCCATAAACCAATCATAATAGTAATAATCTGAGACAAGAGTGGTTTCTTTCTTAATTATTATAAGCAGATAGAAAAGTTAGACCCAAATCAAATTGTGCAATGTTTTATTTTACCCTTTAAGTTGTTCATTCAAGCTAGAAAGAACAAGTTGGTGTTTTTCTGCATCACGTGTCTGCTGGTTGCGAAGCTGTGCAAGTTGGGACTGCAAACGATCATTTTCATTCTGCAAAAAAGTATCTACATGACTATCAACTGCACTGAATATAAGATCATAATTAACTTTAAACTACACAAGTTAGAATTTTGTAATTACAGCTAATTAACCATTTCCACAGAAATATTTATATTACTTTTAGTATACTCAAAATTGAAAGGGCTCTCCAAGTAATTTTACTATGAGACAATCAAAACGGAGAGACCCTGATGAGATCATATAAAACACACCATGCTCATGTATGCTGTGTAGGAGCAGCTTGCTTCAAATTAGGTGTCATGAAAAGCAAAACCTATTTTAGAAAGCCCAGGAATTTATATTAGGCAGCTTTATTTTTAAACGTGTTAATTTAGAATACATTACTTTTACTTGCATTGATTTTTATATGTGTTTTTCAAAAATTAAGCAGTGAAATAATTATTGAATTAAAAACAAAGCAAGCTCCACTGACATACAGAACTTGGGTACGCTATCCAACAGGTTAGTCTACCCAACTTCACAGCACTACTATACAGAGTTAAACTGCAAACAAAAACCAGCAATAAACAGAAAAAATCTCACATAAATTCAAAATCCAAAAAAGATGGCTAGATTAGACATCATATGAAATTTCACTTCTAAAATAAGGTATAACTTAAGAATGGGCATGACACACCTGTACAGCCCTCAATAGCTGCCCTTCTTCCTCTACATCAAATGTCACCTGTATTGAAATGCTTTGTTACAATCCAAATATACATTGAGATGCTTATGTTAGAACAGTCTGTCTTGTATTATACCAGACAGACTTCTCTAATTATATGTGCATTTAGTATGTCAACAGAATTATTAGTAACATACTCAATTCAATATTTTATCTGTTCACATGAAGCTCAGAAAGACAAGTACATCTCACAGAAGTTATATGTAAATAAAATATACAGACAATTAAATATTTCAGATTCAGTTTTACGGGTCCTAACAGCACAAACTTTGCTTTTATTATAAAATTACTGATTCTTCATTTCTCTGCATCTATTCCATATATCTATAAAGATATCTAGGTAGGTAGGTAAGTCGTTCGTTCAGTCGATCGGTAGATAGATAGATAGATAGATAGATAGATAGATAGATAGATAGATAGATAGATAGATAGATAGATAGATAGAT
>JANHFO010002708.1:35900-51168 GCA_032468095.1 Pareas carinatus
ATAGATAGATATATAGATAGATAGATAGATAGATAGATAGATAGATAGATAGATAGATAAAGATAATACAGACAGCACACATACATACATACACCCCAAAGACTTTGTACAGGTAATTCATCAGTTATCAATAATAATAAGTTATTATATGCCAACATTACAGTTCAACAAGTGTCCAGGAAGACTTTATTTGAATGACATGAAATCAGTGCCCTTGTAAAAATTAGCCAATGAAGAAAATAAAGAATAAAAGACAGAAAATTTGGCATAATTAATTATTTCTAATTTGCAACTGAAGATCCCAAAACAAGTTTCAGTTTGCAATTTTGTATATTGTGTGACTATTTCCTTGTCTACACTGAAACTTGTATTTGATGCCATTCAAAATATTTCAATAAATTTTATTCAAAGGTTTTTGAGGCAGTAACCTCAGCATACCTGAGGCAAAATATAAATAAAGCTATTTATTAATACATAAGCTAATATTAGTACATCGTTATATAATAAAAAGAACAGAATATGACAATTAAAACAGAACAATAATAAAAGAAATATTTTTCCCTAAGATGCCAGGTGAATAATAAAGCTCTATTCCCTGCCTAAAGATGAAGTATGTACAGTTAAGAATTCTAGAATTGAAGTATTGTTGTAGAAAACAGTCTCTCACTGAAAGTAGAATATGCTTTTGCTAAATAGAGTGTTTGGGAATTATTCCATGACTCAAGACTTGCTAATTTTCACCCAGTTCAGATCAATGCATGTCTATCTTATAGACAGCCCTTGGATTATATTGGCAATTGGAACTGGAATTTCTGTCACTAGGTAGTAAAGTACAATGTTATGTGACTGCACTGGTTAATGATGGCATTCCCAACAGTGCTTTTGCTATCATAACTCTAGGGCTGTGTGAATCATTAAGTGTGGACCTCATATGACTGTGACATGGGAAGATGAAGGAGTTGCAGGCAAGCAGGTAAAACTGCAGGTGAGAACTGTGGGTGGGCGAGTGTCACAAGCAGGTGCTCCAGGCAAATATTATGGAGTGGGAATGAGTGGGTGCTGCAGTGAAAAAGTGAGAGCAGGAGTGACTTGTGAGCCTTTGTCAGCTTTTTCACTGACTGTTGTAAATGATGATTACATGACCAGAGGACACTACAAAAGCCACAACTTCAAGGACTGGTTGTAAGTCCCTCTCATTCAGTGCTGTTGTAATTTTGAAATGATCATTGAACAAATGGTAACAATCCGAGGACTATCTGAACAAAGCCACAAATATTTTATCTGCTTCTACCTGACATACATATTTATGATGAAGTGAATATGTATTTCTTACCTAAGAAAAAGCTTGCAGGGAATGGAATTAAAATTATTATTCTGCCTTCATCTTACTCTTTTGCATTGTATTGAGGTAAGCAAATTTATTTCAGTCCAGTTCATTTTTAGCACATAATTCAGGTTAGGACAAAGTGCTTAAAAACAGTGAAACTATGGTGAAATGTGCCACCTGAGTTATAACACATACCTGTAGAGCTTCTATTCTACCTTGGAGCTGCAATTTATCTTCCAAGTCTCCACATCTTTCCTCCAAAAAGAGAATCTGTTCTTGCAAATTATTTCTTTCCAACTCTAACTCTTCCACCACAGTCCGTAAACCTTTGCAATTCAAAGAATAGTTTCTTATTATTGTTGTCACCCAAATACACAAGCTATCCAATAAAAAGTATCATGTATATTTAATGTAGCAGAATGGGATAATAATTCCTTTTTGTAAGTACTTATATTAAAATCATTCTAAAGATCTGCTGCATGATCAACCTATGAAACCTTCTTAAATGAAAAAAGTTTCAACCAATTAATATAACTGATCAAGTGCTGCACCCTTAATTTTATTGTTCAACATTTCACACAAATGTTTCTAATAAAAACCTCTTCTAAGTTTTACTTACTGTTATGTCTATTACACATATTCTCTTCAGAATTTGTAGTTTTGGGAAAATGTATTATGTGAAATATATTAGCAATTAAGTGAACTTTAGGGGAGTCAGCAAAACAAATAAGATGCTTCATTTTAACATCCAAAATCACAGCTTATACAATAAATGTCTCTGTATGCAACTGTAGCCTTTTATATCTAAAATGGGACGTCTATTCTTGGAACTGAAAATAGCAACTGTGGAAGCAGTATACAACTAGAATCTTTTTAGAAAAAAATCCTTCTTACCATGAATGACAATAATCTTTATTCACAAAGGTGTATCCATGTTTGACCCACCACTGAATTCTAGTTCTGAACCAAAACTAGACAGTTCATCCAGCACGCACATGCTTCAAAATGAAACAAAAAGGCAAACCAAAAGAAAATTCAACATAGATACAAACACAACATAATATGGTTTGCTGGTTGAATTTCAAAAAGAAAACAGAAGACAGACAGACATTGTGCATGCTATAATAAACTGTCTAGTGTTTGCCACACCTGCACTAGGAGAAGTGTACTCTGGCCACCAACCTCCCATGTTCTCTCCTTCAGTTGAATCAGTGCTATCCAAAGTGATGTTCAACTCTTCATAGCACTGTTTTCCATCAAAGCCGTAATCGTCCTGAATGCAAAAAATATATACACGTATTAAAATTAACATTCGTAAAACGCCACATCTTACTATATAATACCCACTTCCACGTAAACCTTCCATAAATTACTAAGGAAATCGTGTATTTCAAAAGCACTGGAATTAAATTACGTTTATCTTCAATGTCTCACTGCACATGTTAATGCAATACGTATACCCCAGAGCGCATTCAGAAAAAATCTAGTATCCATTAAGATACCAATATATTGTCAACTTACCTGGAGTTTCCTGCTGGACTGAGTAGTCTTCTTTCTCTCCAATGGCATCCTGCCAATCCCCTGGCCTGTAGCCAATTCCTCCTCCAGCTCCTGTTGCCCTGAGACTATGGCTGGATCAGAGCAGCCAGGAAAGAACCAGTCATCCTCAATCAGTTTTGTGCCACAGGAAAGCAATTACATTATCAGACAGAAAAACCCTGTATGCATTCAAAGGGGATTACTGACACAGAGGGAAGCTTATGAAGTTGCAGATGCACTCTAGAACTTCATTTTCCTTGTGACTTCCCCCACTACAGAACACCGATACATTATCATCTTTTCATTATTTCCAAAGAAGCCACAGAGGGTACTGATGTCACAGGCATCCTTTTTAGATTTCAAAAAACGGTATATGAATACTGGCAAAAAGGGCAGCCACTTTCATAATCAAGTTAAGCTTAAATTAAGCCTGCCATACAGATTATGTGTGTGACAAATGCATAATCACAGATTGCTAATCTGTACATATATTTTCATAAAACTAAATAAATGCTGCTTAGTTTTTTACTACCAAAAAGAGCTCTTGTTTCAAGTAATATGAGGAAGTCACAAGCCTGTATCACACACTGCACACTGGCATCAAGCCTTAACATTAAGTGTTAAATAATAGAATCATTTGTCAATAACACACAATAACTTCAAAATACAGTAACCTAAACAAATGCATTCCTTGTGAGAGAGTAATTCTTTAAGCACATTCCCATCTGTTTTGTGTGATTAGCAAAGAACAAAAATTTGAAAGATTAATATAAAGCAGGCAAAAATCAGCAAGAAGAAATTAAGATAAAGTTGGCTCCATACTTTGCTCATTCTTTAAAGAACTGACTCAATTTTTTTTACATGAAGAACTGTTATCATTTTTAACTATAAAAACATGTAGCAGAGATAAAAAATCAGGTTTAGTCTCCATGAAGTTCATGAACCCTGGAAACTCAGGAGGTCAGTTATTCTTTTATAATGTAATAAAAGATTTTGCGTTTCTTCACAGATTATTTTCTGGATAAAATCGAACACTGTGAAAGAGAAAGTTCTATGTATGGCAGCACTTTTTTTTATACCTTAGAAGTTTCAAAGGTTTTCCTAATCTACTGAAGAGAAATCACTTGTTCTCCAGAAAATATTTTTACAAGTGCACTGGTGGATGTAAGAAAGAACAGGAACTATACGTTTCCTATTCTGTTGATAGAAGCAGCACTAGTTTCCTATCCTAAAAAATCAAAGGTGTGGAAATGAACCTGATATTTTCCATTTCTACAAACTGAGCAGGCAAGAGCTTGCCTGAGCACACAACCTGCCCACTAAATTAAATAGCAAACTCAGGCTCACTCCTTGTAATCTGTATCTGAATAATTTTATAAAATTATTCATCCTTTCAATAGTTTCATCCATTATGTTTAATTTGCAATTGCTCAAACATTTGATCATTTATGTCCATTACTTATGATGAATATTTAAGATGCTTATATAGTGCATTTTTGAAATTTGAGATACACACACACACACACACACAGTGTAGGAGATCGGACATGGTACCAAAAGAAATGTGTTATCTCCCAGATGCCTGAGTAGGGGGTTGGATTAGAAGACCTACAAGTTTCCTTCCAACTCTGTTATTCTCCTCTAAAGTTGCCATGATGTGAAGATCTAGGGCTGATAAGGAGAGGCTAAGTCAAGTAATCAAAACTACTAACACTAATAGAAAGAAATGAGACACTTTAGACCAGTGGTCGCCAACCTGTG
The DNA here is from genome assembly GCA_032468095.1 of Pareas carinatus. NCBI lineage: Eukaryota > Metazoa > Chordata > Lepidosauria > Squamata > Pareidae > Pareas > Pareas carinatus. The sequence continues at coordinate 40,528 of JANHFO010002708.1, forward strand.
GTCCACGGACCAATGGTGGGCCACAAGAAAATTTTGGGGCTCGGGCTCGTACACTATATTAAGCAGAGTTAATATTAAGTGGGTGGAGAGCACCCACAGAGCGGCAGACAAGAGCAGAGCACTGGAGTGCCCACTGGGTGAAAGTGGAATGCCAGAGTGGAGCGGCAGGCAAGAGCGGAGCGCCGGAGGGCAGCTCGCTGGAGCACTGAATTGCATCCCATCAGAGGACAGCCCACCAGAGCGCCGCCCACCAGAGCACAGCAGCAGGTGAGATTGACCTGTCAGACATACATCCACAATTGAGCCAAGAATTTATGTTGGTAAATGAGACCTTTGTTATAAGCTTTTTTAATTTTGTTATGTTAAATTGATGTCTTTTATACTAATAAAATGGAAGTTCCCTGATCCTTATTTTACAAATGTATTTATCTATTTAAAAAATTCATATTAGTGGTCCACGGGATTTAAAATTATGAATTTAGTGGTCGCTGAGACAAGTTTTGTCACAAATGTTTTGACATGGGATGTAACATGATTGTACTTTATAACATGACACAATGAATGTACTTTATGACTATGAATGTAATTAAGATTAGTTTCACAGTTTGTTGATTACACCGAATACGTACATGACATGATGAATGTACTTTATGATTATGAATGTATCTTAAGATTGTAATCACAGTTTGTCAATTATAGTAAGGAGACTAGTTCCTTGTGTATTCAGACACACTTGGTGAATAAATAAATTCAATTCCATTCTATTCTGAGGTCCAAAAGGTTGACAAACACTGCTTTAGACACTAAAGTCACTAGCAGAAAGAAATGGGAAACAATATAAAGAGACTACGAAAAACTAGAGAGAAAAGCAAAATAATTCAAATAATAGATGAAAGAAAAGAACAAATAAATTCTGGAGATGTTGTACCACAGCGGTCTCCAATCATTTTGGCAGGGGGTGTTGGCAGGAGAAGGGGATGGTTGCATGCATGTAACCTAATCCTGCACATGTGCAAATAAAGCTTCACATGCTTGCCAGTCGCTTGCATGAACCCAATGGGCTGTGGCCCAGGGGTTGAGGACCCCTATTCTACAAGATGAGGAGATGGTGTCATTGAGAAAGCTTTAGGCTCCTGGACCATGGTCTTATGTTACGTACAAGAAGGGTTTGTAGCAAGAAATGGGGTACGCTACACAAAACCTGGGAAGAACAGAATAGGAAGATGTGTAGTTCTGACCAAATGTCTGGAGGAAGGGGAGAGGAAGTTCAAAATAAGGAGGCATTTCCTGACCATGAAAATTGTGAAGCAACACAACAGCTTAAGTGGGTCTCTCATTGCTGAAAGTTTGCAAGGGAGACTAGACAATCATTTTTCAGGGATAATATAAGGATAATTGAAAATCAACAAGTCCCTTCCAACCCTATCATTCTATAATTCTATGATAATATCAGGCACACCATTAAAACAAAATGCATCAGGAAAAATAATAAATCTATTAGAATTTAATATTTAATACTCAGCTCTGTAGCCACAGAAATTTAAAAGTAATTCGATTCACATAGTGCTGTTTTCTTTTTTTGATGTTTTTTGCTCTCTCAGGGCACAACCACATGATAAAAGTTTTGTCCCTTTTTTACATATTCCAATACATGTAAACAGCACATCACATGGTTGTGACCACTATCTTGATTTTTTTAATACTGCCCAGTTGAAATGGTGCAGGTTACAAAATAGACAGCAACACATATAATTTCAAAGAATGGAATTATTTTCATTCTCTCCAAGTGTAAATCAAATCTTATGATCATTGATCGGTCACTCAGATATGTATTAGCATTAATTCAATAGCATGCTAGTGCGTCATGCTGTGACTGAATCCACTGTTATGTACTATTCTGGTTCCATCTGCTGGTTCTTTCCAAAGGAGCCACAGTTAACAATAATAGATGTTGTGTATTATTATCTCTCCCTACAGGTGGAGTGGACCGAGTTACACTGATTCTCCTGGGACATTTTCCAATAATCCAAACAAAATTTTACAATGTATATGTAAGATGGATAATAAGTTAAAATAATCTTACATCTGGCTTTTTTTATAAGGCAAGGCACCTGGGTTTTTTCTGAATACAGAAGGGAGCAAACTGCTCCATTTGCCTTTCAGCCTCAGACTAGGGGCCTTAGCAGACAGTCACTAGCCTAGCCTAAAATATAGGTCCGAATCCTTTAAAGGATATGCCTTGCTGATGAAACCTAGAAATGGTCATCCAAGACTCCCTTTCTTTCTTTGTCGGCTTGTATAACTTCTTTGCAATCTTACATCTGTTTATAGAATCATCAGTTTACGAATACTCTTAGCATATAAAACTTCGGATCCAATCCTATAACAACAGAGTATTTCTTTACTTCAGTGATTTTTTACCAATAAACATTCATCCCATATCTAATATAATAATTAGAATAATCAGAATCAAATAGCAAAAACTACAAAAAAATGGAGTGGTATTATTACCTAAATTGTAGAACTTAGAAACAATGTACTTTTTCAATTTATGAATATTTTCATCTTTCCAATTTTCAGATGGAAAATATATTTAGATGAGTGATAGATAAAAAGATGAATATCATAATTTACATCTAACGGTGTATTATAGTACAAAGTAAAAAATAAGTTGAAGATTCAAAATAGTTTAAAAACCTGAATATGGTTTTAAAAGAGGTTTCAGTTCCTTCTTCCCAATATGGCAATTGATTTAATAAATCATTTTAAAGAAAAGTAAAAAAAATCTGTAAAGAAAGCTTATTGGCATTCTTTGATATTAAACTATCAATTTATTATAAATTGTGGCTTCTCAGATAAATATGGAGCCAACTGTTAGTACAAAAAATGTTATGATTATGTTAATATAAATGAGACAGGTATTGCAAAGGGAAAGAAAGTAGGTTAAAAAAACAGCTCTTGTAACTTACACTAATTAAAAAAATAGTACCACAAACAGCTGGTATAGCACACTACTGAAAATTTTCCGCAAAACACACAACAGAGGAAAACTACCAACAGTATGTTATAGGCTGTTGTGGCTGCAGAATCCTGCATGCACAAAACTGATGGGAAACTGTGTTCTCAGTGGCTGACCAAATCGCAGTGGAGGTTAGGAGTGGAGGGGGAAGGGACACCAAGCGCTCATCAGGTTTAACCACATTGGGATGATGGTGGGGAACAAAACAGAAAAGTCATGCTTAACCCAATAGAAAATGCAAAATTAACTATAAGCAAAACACATAAGCAGATAAATAATTGATCATATTAATGCATATTTAAACTTTAAAATATTGTCTTTCATCTGCCTTTAAATTATTATGGCCAAAGATCCAATATACAAGCACATTTGTGAAATCTAGCACATTGAATATATGGCATATAATTTGCTACCCTATAAAATATTGTATCCCTTTGAGGATTTATTTTTATCTATGTCCTTCTATTGACAGAATGCAAAGGGAAATAAAGCAAGTACAAAACTAATGGGATTTAGGCTGTACAACACTTCAGGTTTGATTCTGGAGATTTTTATAGCAGGCAATCAAACAAACACTGTACTTGTCTGTTACTATTTATAGTAGCTGTGTCTTTTCCCGGTGTTTCATGGTTGTTCTTCAGAGAATTTAAAGAGATGCAGACAAATATTACATTTGCACCTCTATACATTCTGAAGCACTTTTTTGGAATTGAAACCGAAGTATTCCACAGCTCTGTTAGTTAATAGTAAGAAAAAGTGTTCAACATGTGGGTAATAATCATTTTGCTTATATTAGTACTTTGGAGTCACTTGAAATATTAATGAATATTTAAAAACTAACCTAGAACAAAGTAACATTCCATATTGATCAACTCATATAAAATGTTTATGAGTTAACTTGCTGAATTAACTTGTGTATATAATGAGAGATTTTAGAAAAAAAATACAAATGTTGATGGACATCTCTATTAGAATACCAATGTTTGTTCAGTATGGCCTAAAATAATTTTAATAGAAATATGAAAACAAAGCAATACTCCAACAAAATTAAATTTTGTAAATTGTGATTGATAAATTAGCTGCCTACATAAAACTTTCAATGGTATATTAAATAATTTTAATATTTAATCAATGTATGCAAAAATTACAAATCACATTAAAAAAGAGAAAATTTAAAGAAAAATCCATTTTCTGTTCCTATCACCATGAGAATAAATCAAAACATAGTATTAGTATTAGATTAAAAACTATCACTATTTTAGTGCTTATTATACATTATCTGCACAATGCACAAGTGAGATGCAAAGGACTTCATATGAGTTCAGTTGTCCCATATGAGTTCAAATACAAAAACTATTTATATTTAGATCTTTTTAATTTATGCAATATTTAGGAATTTTTTTATATTGGTGCAGGTAAACTAAAGTTTTGTTCCATGTATTCTTCTTAATTAGTTTTTAGCTACAGTATATACAGTACTTACAGGAAATTGTAACTCTTTAAATTAGATTATAAGGTAAACTAGGAAAAAACAGATAGATGCTACTAAAATGTCTTACTAAATGATTTTTACTAGATTGCCACAATAAATCAAACATATATGCATGTATATATTTTTATACATATGTAGGTGTAGGTGTATTCGGGTGTAGGATAGAGAATATCTTGGTGACGTTTCGGTGAGGTCTCACTCGCCATCTTCAGGCTGGTGCTTTTGGTTTCTTGCTAGTGTGAGTGAAGTATGATCGGTGTTGCCTTTTATCTGTAAATACTGGTGGGAGGGTTTGGTGTGCTGGACTGGTTGGCTGAGTTACTTCTTCGTTGGTTGATGGAGTTGAAGTTGGTATAATGGGCTATTGTGTTGTAATCTCCTGGGGCGTTTGTGTAGTGATTGCTTTTCTATTAGTTTCCTGTGTTTTAATGGCTTGGGTAATGGGCTGTTTGATGACCTTGTGAATTATTTTGATGTGGAGTTCTGGGTCTTGTGTTGTGATCTCCTGGGTCGTTTGCTGTGTTGAAACTTTTTGAGTTCTAGTGGTGTGATTTTCTGAATTTTGTGATGTAATGTCCTGAGTGGGTGGTTGTGATGTAGCGTTCCAGGATTTGGTTTGGTTTTGAGTTTGAGGTCTGGGTCTATGTTCTTGGTGTGTGTTAGTTTGTTTGGTTTTGGGGTCGGGGTGTGTGACAGCTGGTGATGCAGCCATGGTATGGTTTCTGGACGGTGGTTGTCTTTCATTTATAGGATGGGGTAATGGTTTGGGTCTAGTGAGGAAGATTAGTGGTGATGTCTTGTGCTGTTTTGGGTCTGGTGTTGATTTTCATGGCTGGGACTCGTTTGTTGGTGAGAGCTAGTTTCCAGATGTCTGGAAGGTGGGAGGTATCATCCTGGTTATTCATGTTGTGGGGGTGTTTCTCTATTTCGATGGCTTCCCTGATTATTCTTTTTTATACATATACACATACACATACAGTACATTGACTAAAGCTGTCAGTTAGCTTTCAATATTTGACAATGCATCCAAGTGACGTAATAACATTTCAAGCAAAATAACTCACCTTCTCTTTCCTCCTCAATCTGTGCCATTCTTAGAGCCATAACAGATTTTTCCTCTCTGATTTCATGGTGCATATCCTCAGATTCAGATATAGCTTCTTGCCATTCCAAAAGCGGACTCTGAAATTCATCCACACTGCCCGATTCACTAGTCTGAACCAAGTTAGGACATGAGAATAATTAATCAGTTCAATAAAAATGATCAACAGAATAACTTGGCAAACAGTAACTTGTAAGGAGCATCACACTGGACCAGATTGAAATTTATGGGTGTTTTGTTCTCAGAAATAGCAATCAGAAGCTAATGTTAATTATGTAAGCATAACGTGAGTGAAAGAAGTACCTTTACAACTTTGTTCCCAAAGAAGTGGCATTGGGAAACACATTGCTAGAGACATCACAATAATATATTGTCGAAATAACTAGCAGCCATTATTATCCATATTCTATATAAATTTATCTATCTTTTTAAGTATGATGTCAGATTATTTTATTAGACATATACAGAGTAAAGTTCTTTTTAAACACTTTGAATCTTCTATTTGGTTCCATTCAATACTTCTGAATTGTAGTTTTGTGACGCAGTCATTTTTAACTGCCAATTGAGTTTTTCCCTACATGCATAATTGTATAAACAAGTATAATGCTTTCTTAATTCAACTCTTTTCTCTGAAGTATAAAATCCCCAAAATATGTTTTCCTTATAAGGGAGCTAATTCTGATCCTAGAACCCTATGGATATGCGTTTTGGCAGGTCAACAAAATCCTCAATAAGTTGCACAGTATCCCACACATAATAACACAATACATGTCTTGCTTATTCAGAGTATTAGCAAAACAAAAATATATCCAATTTAGGAAGAAGATAAAATTTTGTCCTGAAACATTATATCATAAACTTATCCTCCCCACCCTCAATAAAGAGACCTTTTTGAATCTTTGTTTGGTTCCTTATTGTTAAAACTTTGTTGTTTTATTACAAGAACTGGCAGATCTTAGAAACAAGCTTGATCAGCCAGAGGAAAGACCAAAAGAAAAGCAGACAAAAGAAACATTTTGTTCATTAAAAATGTTTTTTGGAAAACAAAATCACCCTTTTTGAGAACCACAGTTAAAGTATTTGCAGAATAGTATAGAATATTATGTCTACAGGTAGCATAGTGATTCACAATTGATCATAAAATATTTCCATCATTTTGGCAAATATAAAATGCTTTCAATTTCTTTGCTGTTATTTAACTATTTATAAAGACATTCAATATATTAGTTAATTAACAATTAATACTTATATTAAAGATATCCCCAACATGGCAGACCTGTGAAGCTGCCCTCTTTGTAACTTGTTCAAGATCCGCCTGAAGTTTTCGCTGCTGTTCTTCATAAACTTCCAGTTTAGTCAAAAGTTCTTCTGCAATGAGAATTGTTTCCATTATAAGTATACTATAATCTACATATGCTTGTAATACATTTAGACAGAACAAATGTAAGTTGAAGTTTTTGGTGTTTAAAACATTTACATTCAAAACTTTTCAAGCTTAAAAAGTCTCTATCTTTTTATCCAACATCATTGAGAATACATCGATATTGTTTTAACCATTCTGGAAGTATTACAAAGCCCTATTTCAAGCTCAAATTATTTCCAGAATGATTGGAACAGCTTCAGAACACTATCAGAAAGGACAGTGCATCTTTTTTTGAATCTAAGACATTATGCACAAGTTAGTTCAAACTATAAGTACAGAAACATACATGGAAACATGACATAAAATATCATCCATATCTCTCTATTCTGAGATTGCAAAGGAAAGTAGAGAGCATTTCGATAAATTCTATATATCCATTCTATCTTTTAACTGCTTTCAATTTAATTAGGTTTTCTGTTGGTTTTAAAATAATTTGCTAAAGAGAAAGATAGAATTTGTATTATAATGCTGTTCTCCCTCAGGTACAATTGCAAGATGCCATAGCGTGAATTGTATAATGTCTATGATACTTATTTATTTTGCATTCCAGTCAAGTTATTCACTAAAACAAATATTATGCAAATATTATGCAAAAGCTCAGATGTTTTGTTCAGCTTCAACTCAGGGTGAAATGTGGAAATATAGGACTCAGAAAAAGGTTACAATAAACATTTCTGCATCTATTTTGTATACAATTTTTACTAATTATAGTTTGCAGTTCATAAAATGGCAAAATGAACAATCACACTGAGACTCTAAATATTCTTCTCTTACATCATTTTACTGTAGATATCTTTCAAATGACAGTAAAAGTTTATCTTATTTACCATTTTGCGTTTTATATTCCAAATATGTTTGCAAGGTTGACTGCAGGTCTTCTTTTTCATTCTTTAATTCAGAAATCTGATCTTGTAAGGCAGATAAGCTGTTATTCATTGGTGTAACCTAGAAAAAAATGTCAATTCCTGCCAATTAAGAATATATGTAAAAAAAACACAAATTGAGGCCAAATCTGGTAACGGCTCTGATGCATTTATGTAATTCTGGAGAATCCATAATATAAACAGTTTCCTTAAGAATCATACTATCAGTTCTATAGTTAAATTATTATTTTTACTAATCAACTTTTTCAACTTTATTTTCTGAAGAAGCAACTTTTAATTCAGAAAAACACTAATTTATGTCTTATCATTTAAACAGAACTTTGGCATCTACATCACCAAAGCAGGAACATATAATCAAATTGTATATAAACATTTAACATACATTTTTAAGTTCATCTTCAAGTTGTCTGATTCTGGATTTGGACCATGCTTTCATCTTAAGGAATTTTGCTTCTGATTTGCTAGCCTCTTCTGTTTTCAGTTTTACTTGCACTTAAACAAACAGGCAACTTAATCAGTATTCAGAATTACAGCAAAACTATTAATATAACATATTACTTGGACTGTTTTCATATCAATGACATATGCTTAAGAGAGAATTTTCTAAGACTTGCCCAATGTGAGATACTAGAAAGAAAGTACGTTTCTTTTATTGTTCTTCACCTAGGGACAAAATCTTGCCAGATCAAACTATTTACATTACTACAGATATACTTCAGGGATATCTAGGCAGGAGCCATTTAACCCTCTTTCTGATAACTAAGCTTTCCAAGCTCCACTGACTCTCTGCCCTCCAGAAAGCAGCCTCTTCCTCCTGGAAATCCAGACTACATTCCACCATATGCACTGCCAAAACTCTTCTTTGGTAGCCCTGAGGTCCCCCCTCAAGATCACATTATTAAATTTGTCAGTAAATTGTTGGGTTATGACAAAAAGGTCTGCTTTATAAAAATACAGTAAAATAATAATTCTCTATTAGACTTAACACACCTATTAATCATTATAGTAATGGTATCATCACTGCGCTACTATCATGCCCTCTAGGAAATTTAGAAACTAAAAAAAATGTTTAAAGACATATACCGTATTTTTCACACCATTAGACGCACCTTTTCCCCCCAAAAAAGGAGGGGGAAGTGTGTGCATCTTATGGAGTGAATACTCCCAAAAAGCGTGGGAGATCGCTCCGCGGGACTCCGAGAATGCTCCAATTCAGGCAGCAGCGCGATCTTCAGCTTTGAAGCTTCCGGCGGAGCGATTTCTGGGTGCACGGAATCGCTCCGCCGGAAGCTCCAAAGCAAAAGAATCGTGCTGCTGCCTGAATCAGAGCGTTCCTGGTGTCCCGCGGAATGAATTCCATGCAACCGGGGGGTGCCTCAGGGCGCCCTGCGTCTTATGGTCCAGTGCGCCTTATGGTGCGAAAAATACGGTAATCACCTACTCTACACAGGCTGTAGAGAAGGTAATAATACTTTATCTTTAGATACTGCATTGAAAACCTGTGTAGAAACTATCCATGAAGGTGGCTCAGCACAATTTTTATCAAAAGGTAAATGAAATGCTAATAAAAACGGAATCAGCTATTCAGTGTGGTAGTAAGCACAGTTTTAAGAGTTGTTATCCATTACGCTACCTTCTAAATGTTCCAACTTTTGCTTGATAATAACATCCAAATCAACAGCTTGCTCCAGATTACTTTCATGGCTGGAAATCAATTCATCAATTTTTTTCTGTAGCTGAAGAAGTGTTTGATCTTTTTCCTGAAGCTCTGTTTCATGTGTTTCCTGTATCTCCTGAAGATCGGCACTGTACTTCTCTCTAGCTTTCCTCATTTCATTCTCATGTTTCTCCATCATGTCTCTCAGCTGGGCTCGCATTATGTGCTTTTCTGCATCCAGTTTAGAATGAAGATTGTCTTTCTCTGACTCAAGGCGGTTCAGTTGTTCGTTCTTTTCCTGAATTTAAAAAAGTTTAGACAATAAAACTGCAAGCTCCATTAATTATATACAAAATGGTTCCTTAACATTTGCAAGCAACAGAAAATGTATTCTGCCTCACCCTCTGTAAAAAAAAGAGTCAACGTCCCTCCCAACCCATGAAGATCTTTCATTCAATTGAGGGTTCTCAATGGTACAAAATAAGAAATGCTGTACTTCTGAGAAAGAAATGTATTTCTCTCTTGTATTTTAAATGTTGGCTGGCGATCACCAGGGGGAGAGCCTTCTCTTTGGCAGCACCCACCCTCTGGAACGACCTCTCCCCAGAGATTCGAACTATATCGGACCTCCGTGCTTTCCACTCAGGCCTGTTTGGCCTAGTCACATTTCCTCCCGCTTCAAAATTTTAAAAATTTAAAATTTTTACATTTATAATCTGTTTTAAATTGGTTTTATATTTTGGTTCTTTCTAAATTCTCAGCCACTGATAAATTTATTTTTAATTATGTTTTTTAATTGTTTGTATGTTTATGTTTTTTACTGGCTGTACACTCCCTGGGTCCCTTCGGGAAGAAGGGCAGTATAGAAATGTAAATTATAAATAAATAAAAAGTCACACAGCACAGAGCTCACTTAACTTTGAAAGATGAAAACAAATTTGAATAAACAAACAAAATACTTTTCTACAATATGCCATAGGAAGATGAAAGACTTCATCAACAGCATATGCAAAATAGCATGTAAGATACGCAAAATTACAAAGAAGAAAAACTATTTTCAATGA
>JANHFO010002708.1:51799-63881 GCA_032468095.1 Pareas carinatus
ATATATTAAATTTATTACATTTGAGGGAAAACATTTAGAACAAGGCAATACCTGGAAACTATGTATTTGCTGTAATTAGGAACATGGGGAGATAAAGAAAATATCAACCAACATCAAACCACAATCAAACCAAGATCTCACCATCACTGTCTACAATATCAAGGCATGTACAGCATAAAAGTAGTGATTTTGTGTATTTGCAGACAACATCTTGATCTCGTTTTAATCAACATGCAGACATCTCTGGAAGGTTTACCATCAGGGTGAGGGTAGAGGAGAAATCTTGGAAAGAACCTTCCTTGTAGCTAGAAGCAATGCTTCTATTTAACACTACTTTTTTCTTGAATTTTATTTTAAAATGAAATTAATATTTAAGGAAATATAAAGAAAAATATGTTATCTATACAAAATCTCTATGTTCAGGCATTTTAAACTGCTTTTAGTAATTCTATTTCATATCTTTTTGCTGCATTGTTATTGTTTTGCATAAAGTTTGCAAATGTCAGGATGAAGAACTTGCTATGTTATTTTGAACGATAAATTAACAATAAAGGTTACCTCTCACCAAAGTAATCCCCCATTTTTCTAAGCAGCTTGGTATATGGCAAGAGATACAGTAAGGGTCCAAATAATAGCAAAATAGTTTAGGAAACAGTTCAAACAAATATTATCTAAAATGCTCTCTATTTGTATATTTTTTTGTCACTGTTCAGTTCATTTTATGATATGCACTCATAAACTGGCAATATACGAATGTTAACCACTACTCTTCAAAAACGTAATTAAAAAAACCCATAAATTAAGGTTCTTGTAGAAGCTCTTCAGATTTTGACTACAAATCAATGCATGTTATTCTTTACATTTTAAAATCTTTTTTATCAAAATCATGTGAGTTTTCCTTTTCTTTTAGCACTACCTCAACATTTAACCACTATGTATAAAAAGAACAACATAAGAATACAAGACACATATGATCAATCAATGCAATGAAAGGAAATGCAATAAAAACTAACAAACTGCATTCTAATTTACAACTGCTATTTTTTTTAATATAATGACCAGCGCAGTGACTCAGCAGTTAAGACACTGGGCTTGATGGTTGGAAAGCCGGGAACCCAAGTTCGAGACTCGAGCACCACACAACAGGGTGAGCTCCCATCTCGAGCACCACACAACAGGGTGAGCTCCCATACTCGCTCCAACTCCTGCCAACCGAGCAGTTTGAGAGTAGATAAATAGGTACCTCTATGGTAGGAAGGTAATAGCATCCCATAACGTCATGCTTACGACATGATCACAGAAATATCTTCAGACAGCGCTGGCTAAATGGTCTTGAAACAGAGATGAGCACTGACCCCTATAGTTGGTAATGGCTACAGAGTAAAATCAGCAGGTACTCCTTTACCTTTAAAAAAAATATTTTATAGCAACTTATTCAACAACAACTGTTTGACAGTGTAGTCTTCTTCTTACTTTTAGTTGTTGGTCCTTGCCATCCAGTTCTTGTTGCAACATGACTATCACCTGTGTCCTTCCAAGCATGACTTCCTCCTTTTCATGTAGTTTCTGCTTTAAGGCTTTCAGTAGCTATTACAAAATATATATATATAGTCATTTTAAGTAATGGATAATAGCAACTTCATTCTAGAAATGAAAACATTCAACGTCTTGAGGTGGTTTCTTGTATTTTCACCTACTCTATAGGAACAAAATTTCATAGTTGTGGGACATCATAGGAATCAGATAACTGCTCAGTATCTACTCAAATCAATGTAGAACCGTTAATAAAAGAAGTCAGAATCATTAAATGTAATTATTTCCATTAAGGTGTCATTTAAATGCTATACAAATACTATACAAGTTTGCCTAGACTGCAAAACTGAAAAAAATAGAAGAAAGCACAAGCAAAAGCTTTTTTTAACACTGAAAAACTCCTACATGGATACAGTCACAAGGTGAACTCAATTTAAGAACATGTACACCTTTATATAAATGTAACCTTTTTTTCAGATATTTGTAAAAATTAAATTGGAATGTGACCACAAAAAAACAAGCAAACAATTAGGGATACCAAAAATCAACTTCAATTCCATTCTCAATACTACTAAGTAAAATAATTTTTCCCCTACCTGTTCTAGATCAGCACTAGCATCAGATTTGGCAGCCACTTTAAAAAGTTCCTGTTCGTGTTTTTGGGCCAATCTCATCAATTCTTTTTCCTTTTCCTGGATAATATTTTGAAACATACGGATCTAGAAAATAACCAGACCAAGTATTTTCATAAAGCTGAGTCACACATAAACATATAAGCGTTCAGTTACTTATTCATTATACTTCACTGGAAATTAGGCATGGATGAAATGGATCCTTAAATAACTCTTGAATAATATCCATCTAATTTAATAATAACATCCCACTTTACACCTGATAATTTCTAAGAAAAAGGGTTAAAAATTATTATATTTCTATTGTCACTGTCAGGCAGTGTATTTTTTTCAAATTTATTATTAAATTTGTTTGCCCCCCCTCCAATCTCACTGCGAGGCAAATACCATTATTTTGTACTGAAGACCTACTTACATTTTGTGTATACATGCCTTCTCTTTCCTGAAAATGCTCCTTCTCTTTATTCTGAAAGCTTTTAAGACTTGCAATTTGTTCTTGGAGGAGGCTACATCTTTCTTCACTGTCCCCAACTTTCCTGGTAAGGTTCTGAACTAGAGTTTGCATGCTCTGCAATGAAGCCTCTTTTGTGGAAATCTGCTTCTTTGAAGTTCATGAAAATAATAATAAGGAAACAAACAAGAGACTGGCATTCTCATCTATTTCTCGAGTTTATGGGAAAAGCAACAATTCAGAATGTTAATCAAACAGTCAAACTTGAGAAATGAAACAACACATATATGTTACCCTGTTTAGTTATACCTTTAATTCATTGTTATGTATTAGTATTTCTTTGGCGTCGTTAGTTGATCCACAGGCTAGCTGCAAATTAATTATGTAGGCTTCTTTTTCGGTTAGTTTCTTTTGCTTCTCAGCAAGCATGGCATCTAATTCAGCACCCCGTTGGTGTGCAGCATCCAATTCAGCAATCTGGAAGCAAAGCCATCATTCTGTCAGAAATATTTTATTAGCATCAACAGCTATTTTTTTGTACTATTCCATCCTTAAAAAGCAAGTCTTTACAGGGTGATCAAGAGATATGAAAGGAATTAAAACCAGTCTAACAGTCTCTACCCCTACTGGCATTTAAGAATGTCCAATAAATTATGCTTATTCCCATAAGTGTGTCCTGGTTTTTTATTATCTATAATAATAATTCAATTATACATATTTTAGGATTTTATTACCATTACATTTGGGTATAATGATTTCATTACTGTAAGTCATCCTGGGAGGATTTGTTTTGCCCTAAAAACATGGCCTAGAATACTTTATTAATTAGATATCTATCACACTGAAATTACATTCTTTCTATTATTTTCTTTCATTAAACCTTTTTTTTAAATGTTGAGCTAAAATAGCAGATTTTTTTTCATCCCAAAATTGGGTTGACCTACATACATCTAAACAAAAATTGTCACTTTTGTAAGGTATCTGATTCTTACTAAGACAATATCATTTATTTGTCTTACAGGTAGACCTTGCTTATTGCCTGTCTTGTTCAGCGATCATTTGAATTTGAAATGTACTTCATTTGAAAATACAATGGTACTGTACGAGCAAGGCCCACATTTATTACTCCTGCAGCATCCCTCACTAACATGATAGCCATTACAGTCAGTAATGTGTCTGTTTGTTGTCCTTTGCCTGTCTCCACCCACACTCCGGTCTTTCTGAGGAGACTTTGGAGAGGAAGGAATTACAAGAAAATACGCAGGCAGACAATTGAGAATACACACAGAAAGAAACGTGGTAGTGTGGGCAGGTTCAAGCACTCCCCTTTGCAGAACAGAAAACTGGTTACACAAGCAGAGGAAAGGGGAAAAAACAACAACCAAGAAATCTCTATAGGCAGGAGCCCTTCCTACCATTTTTTTCCCTTCCTGCCGCATTGTCCAGAGTGGAGACAGCAACAGCAATAGCACTGAAACTTATATACCACTTTACAGTGCTTTACAGCCCTCTCTAAGCAGTTTACAGAGTCAGCATATTGTCCCTAATAACCTGGGCCCTCATTTTACCGACCTCAGAAGGATGGATGGCTGAGTCAACCTTGAGCCGGTCAGAATTGAATTACTGGCAGTTGGCAGAATTAGCCTGAAATACTGCATTTCTAACCGCTGCACCACCATCAGATTCCAAGATAGTAAGCATACACATTAAGTTGTATGTGTAGTATGCTTCCGCTTTCCAAGCATGCTCAGGAATGCCAACACCACCATATTCCTTTTAATGTGTATTCTACATTGTGTGCCTGCCTACTCACTTGTAATGCCTTCCTCTTCAATAGATGTAAATACAAACATTAGTTTCTAATTTGCCTATTATCCTGGGGCTGGGATGAGTATTCCAAAAGGTGGGAGAGTGAAGAAAAGGAAAGCACAGTCACATGATTTCCTACTTAGCGACTGCTTTGCTTATTACCAAACCTCCGGGTCCCAATTCTGGATATTAAAAGGGGACTAACTGTAGTTCATTTTCAATTCCTAGGACAGTGTGTATGATCTTGAATCTCAATTATGAAAATGATGTAAACTGACACTAATAGCACAATTTACATGGCACGAGTAATGATTTCATTATGTAAATGACATATATTCCTGCGGTTGTCCTAAAACTAAGATAAATTTAACTGCCTCATGCAGATTGTTTTGAATGTAATAGATTTGTCCATTATTTCAGGTCATAATCAGATAGAAATTTTGTCCGTAGCATCCAAAGACTGCAAAATGGGAATCACTGAAATAAAGGTTTACAGTACTATAGAATTTCAGGCAACAGAGCAGCGAACGATATTCTACAATCAATTAAAATGTCTAAAAATACAGCTCTGCTTCACAATAATTAAAAGTCTAACACTTAATGTTACAATCCTAGACATTTTTATTTTGATCAAATGGGATTTACTTGAAATATGTAACGTAAAGCATACTTTTTCTGCTTTGCAGACTGCAACAGTTTAAAGTCAAAATATAGAGAAATTATTCTCTGTAATTATTATTCTTATAAGATTAATATTAATCTTATTCTTTTTTTAATCAACAGAAAACATGAATGTTTCAGCTCTATGACCAGCAACTTTAGACAAACTTCATAAAATATATCTTTAAGTGGTAGCACCAACACTCAAAGTAAAGAAATAAGTTCATATAAATGTACCTTTTGTTGGAGCTCTTCATTTTTTTGGGCATTCAATGTTTCCAGTTCTTCAACCTTCTTTCGGAGCACCAATATTTTTCCACGATTTGCAGCAGCACTATCTTGATCACTCTGAAAACATACATTTAAAAAATTAAGCTTCAAATAAAGCAAAATATTTAGAATAGCCACATTTCTGGCAGGCAGTATCTAGCCGAATCTTTTTTTCAATTAAAAAATAATAAAACATGTTTCAGGATTCTTTTTTAAATTTTAATTTGGCTAGGACGATTTTTTAAAATGCAGAGCAAAATTTGAGGTATGAATAAAAAGTACTCAGAATAGAATATTTTTGTTTGTGTCCTAAAACATTAATCACAGTCAGTTTATTTGACAGCTGAAGATGATGGAAGCTTTACACATGAGGTCTTGCACCTGATTGACTGTTTGAGGTCAGTAAACAGCAATTCGTAATTCAAATATAAGATGCTTTATCCCTCCTAGTATTTGGAGAGAGAAAGAAATGGAAGATTTATTTGAAATTTTCATAACTTTTAAAGATTTGGACAAGGTAGGCACATTTCAGATTCCTTAAATCCTGCCATCTTACAGGATCTTTATCATTGCAGTATGATTTCTAACAAACTAATTTCAAAACACAGCTACTGAATTAGATCTGAAACTAACAGCATTTATAAGTACTAGTTTCAGACTTACTTCAGTAGCTGTATTTTGGAAAGCACCCCCCTGTTCTCCTGATTACAATGAAGTAAGAGAGTTGAGGATGGGTGCAAAAAAATATTCTATTCGTATGTCAAAGATAGTATCATTTACAAATAGCTCATTTAAAGGAGACCACATGAACAAGTTGCACTTATTTTTAAAAGACATTTCTAGGATTGTGTTGTACTGATTCAAATATAAATATACCTGAAGTGGAAAATCAGATACAAAAAAACTCTGTTCACAGCTTTCATCACAACATTTCCATAGTGCAGTTCAACAAGCAATCTGTCTTTTCAATTGTAGTTAACTACAGGTAGTCCTGGACCTATGACTGTAATGAAGCTTGCACATTACGGCCATATGTCGTAACAGCCATTAAGTGAGATGGCCTAACTGAATAACCCTCCCACACTCTCCTTGATGTAGCTATTAAACAAATGCATCAGTTGTTAAACTGAGCACAGGGTGCCTCAGGGATGGGAGAGGCTCTGAGAGGCCTAGCGCAGGCCGAGGCCCACCTGCCTACGCATCCCAAGGCTTCCCTCACCCCAAGATACTCCATGCTCCGTATTCCTCCCTTTGGGTACTTGCTTGTCTTCTCCTTCCCTCACCAGGTCCTCATATTGCCTTCCTTCCCCCCACTAAGTCTCCACAGGCCTTTTCTCCCAATGACAATGCTGGACAAGACTAATATATCAACTGTAGAAGAACCTTTTGGGGAAAGCCGCTTATAAGCTATATTATTTTTAAGCATAGAACTCACTCTCTTTTGACCAGATTTTCCATCTTGTACTGCATTTCCTGGTATTTGCTTTTTAAGTTCTTCTAATTGTGAAGTTAACGATGCTACTTTGGCTTTGTTTTGAAGTTTTAATTTGGAGATCTTGGTGTCAGAAGCTTCTTTTTCTTCCTGTAGAGTATACATTATTTTAAAACAAAATAAAATTTGAAGATATTGTAAATTGTATTTTAAATACATTATTTTAAAACCAAACACAATTTGCAGATATAATTTTAATTACAACCATGTATATCAATATCTAAATAGATGAAATATAAAAATATACCTTCCTTTGAATAACTTTCAGAATAGCTGAAATCATACAGTATAGCTACCTAGTTAGAGGAGATAATTTTAACCATAGGAAAACAAAGGTAATGACAACAGCTGCAAATGGATATGAGCTGCTTAAAATCAACAAAGAGAAAACTGAATTAGGACAAGAATTTTTCTTCCTTAGATCAAAATTTTTTCACAACGGCAATTCTACACCTGAAATCAAAGGGAGAATAACCTTGGTTAACATAGTCTTCCCTATAATGATGTATGGGTATAATAGTTTGGACACTGAGAATGGCTTATCAAAGAACTGATGCCTTTGAACTATGGTGCTGGCATAGATAATTTTGCATACTATGGATAGCGAGATCAAGCAACAGAGAGGTGTTGAATCATATAAAACCAAAAACATCACCAGAAGCCAAAATCACAAGACTATGCCTGATTTACTGTGGCCATGTCATGTGTGCAAATTTGTTGGAGAGGGCAATGATGCTAGGAATGGTTAGTGGGACAAGAGGAAGGGGCAAAGAAGTTACTGGCTTGATGCCATCAAAACTGCTACAAAGATAAACATCCAACAACTAAAAGAAGCTCTGCTTATCAGAGTAGAATGGAGAGCAATTGCTTATAAAGACACCAAGCGTCAGATACGACTGAATAGTTAAAACTACTACTAATTTTAACCGTGTCAACAGCATCTGTTCATACATAAGAAATCTCTGCATTTTGAGTGACAATCAAATCTGGCAACTTATGCAAACCTAAAATAGATTAATTAGAAGCTTCTCCTAGTTAAAATCACTATTTCAAATCCCAATGTAAAATAATATTTAGGACAGTATTTCAGAAAAGCAATTTGCTTCAAGAACAACTGGAAGTTGTCCCTATACACATATAATACCTTTAATTGTTTATCTCTGTTGTGTAAGTCAGTATCCTTTTCTCTGACAAGTTCTTTCAGTTGTGCTACCAGTTGCTTAGTTTGAGTCAGCTGTTCAGCCAAATCAGCTACAGACATGCTTGCTACTTGAGAAGACCCATCAACCTAGTGACAAAGAAAACAATTTTGCAATATTAAAATTGTACATATTACTATAATACATTATTAATACCATTTCTATTCCACTTTGTCATCATTCAAAACAAACACACAGCAGTATTTAAATACAGAAATATAAGAATTCCATGAATTCTTAAAGATAAGTTATAATTACTGAACAAGCATTAATGCTATAACTGAAATTTCTTATCAATAATAGTGTTAAATAAACTAAAACTAAAAACACAGTGTTACCACTGTTTTATCTATTTTACATTTCACTCATGAATAAATAGTAGCAGCAAGGACTTTGAAATCTCCCATATATCAGATATTTGAGATATAGAAACTTTGAATTAATAAAATTCAAATAGAAATTGTGAGAATTTTAAATAAATACTTACTTCAGATTTAGGGACAGAATCATCTACACTGCCCCATCTCCACATAATTTTAAGATGGCTACAAAAATAATAACATTGGTTTATTTAAGCAATATTTTCTGTCCATGGTGAATTCTAAGTTCCATATAATACAATTTTAAAATAATTTAATAATAAAGAAAACAAAAAAAATCCATAAAAATATTATGTAAAAATAATGCCTGAAGCCAAACAGGACATTTTTACTGTTGAACAAACACAAAAACAACTTTTAGAAGAACTGCTAAAATGATAAGGGATGAACAACATTTCCCAATGATGTATATTCTACAATTAATTATCATCAATGAAGCAGTCCTAAGCAACCTCATTTTGCCCTTCACAACACTATGCAATATTCATTGATAAAAAATATTTGCAGCCACCACAGCTTGAAAATCAGGTAATGCAAGCTTTAAAAGACTGTAAACCTGTTTTTAAGGAAGAATGAAAGGTGCAGATACATAAAAATACACATGCTGCAGTACAAAATTGAACTTCAATTATTTCTGCCATAACACAATATAATAAATTAATATTCATATCAAACTAGAAAAGAATTATTTTAAAAAACTTGGTAGTATATTTAATAACCAATTTCATAATACGCCCAATATCAAAGATGTCCCGAGTTCCTAAAAAGATGCTTGTTTTCTCAATATATTTTTATAAGGAAATTAGATGCCTAGCCATTAAGTATAAAATGTCAAAAGTAATTATTAAATACCACATGGATAAAGCTAAATGTAATGAGCCACAGCATTAATCATTACCAAGAACATAAATTGCCCACAGGGGTTGTGAATGAAATGAGCTGTAATTCAACACGTGCAGAACACAAGACTGGAGAAGACTGGTTTATATCATGAAATATTTTATAGAACAGTGGCCCCCAAATCTTTGGGCACCAGGGACTGTTTCCATGGAGAAAGGTTTTTCGCAGACTGCTGCCTACATGAAGGGGGATTGGATTGTTTGTGCAGCTTGGTTGCTGGTATGCTGTAGACCGCTGCTGCTCCCCGGACTGGGGGTTTGGGACCCCTGATATAGAACAAGAGATGTAAAATTAACCTCTGCTAGAGCCCTTCACTTTGCTAAATGGAAAGAAGAGGCAGAGTATGTGATCTCCATACTTCCTTCATGCTCATTTTTCATAGCATAAAACTATGGTGTCATGTAACAATCAACACTGAAACTTCAGAAATTAGAACACTCTTCTAGGTCCTAAAGACTGAAGTCTCAACGACAGAAAAAAATGCATTACTTTCATTTATTGAATCTTGACTGTTTTCCTATCATGCTACAAACTATCTTCCCCAAATAGTCCCTGGAAGAATCATCCAAGCTCAGGGGCCATGAATGAAAACAATTTTCACCTCAGCAATAGGATACAGGCCTGTTTCTTAAATGAGAAATTAATACAATGAATATCTTAAAAAGAAAAGGGGCATACTAACTTGTTTCTATATGTATAAATCTAAATGTAATCACAGGGAAGGTAAATCGTTCAGTAAAATGGCTGAATGGTCCCCTATTTAATGAAGCTACAGCAACTCTTTCATATCTCATGGAATGCTGCTACCTGCATTTTCTAGAGTATTTTATTCTACCATTTAGTAAGTTATGATTTAAAGTTAAAAACTCCACTTCAGATGCCTATTGCTCATTAATCTTTTCCTACTATAAAGTTCAAATACTTGTAAATATCAAGAATCATAAGATAATAATCGTAAGAATACTGCAGTGGTGTCAAGTGTTACTAAACAACCTAACATCTCAAAAGAAATACCTGACCCACCCATTATTGACATTTTTGAGATATGCGGATTTACTGATAACCATAAAAATACTTATTTATTTAACTAGTCAAAAGTTTCTAGGTAATCAATTCCTTTTAAAAAACTAGGGTAAGAATCAGTTACCATCAATCATTCACAGGTGTCATAGAGAAGGGCAAACAGTATGGTGGAATGAGTGTAACATCACTATGACTAGCTAAGGACACATACTCAATTAGTGTTTCATATTATATTGAAGTTATAATACTTTACTATAAAAAAAAATACTTTACTGTAAAAAAAAAGAACAATAGTAGCCCATCTTCTTATAAGGTTATTTGAAACACTGATACATCTATTCTTGAAACACTCATGACACTGGAATATTCTTCTTCCAGTTTAACATTTTGGTTTACAGCAGCCATAAATATTACCACAAAGATAAAACTCTTCAAGAGTGTTATCATATCAACTGCTTGTAAAACATGGGACTGTACAACCAAGATGATTAAACAGATGTTTTTCAATAATGCTGCTTGAGAAGAATCTTCCGCATCTCATATCATGACATATCTGGTGAAGAGGTACGACAAAGATTAAATTTACCACACCGATCAAGAACTCTGAATGAATGTTGAATGCGACTTGTTGGCCATACCTTATATATGCCTAAAGACCGACATCCAAAAATTACACTACATTGGATAGTTCCTGGAGGAAACTGGGCTCCGAAAACCTGGCACCAAACACTTAAGGAAGATTAAGATTATCAATGTCCCTTGGGACAATGCCAAAGATGCTGCAAATGATCGAAAACCACTGCAAAACACTTGCTGCCTAAGGCGTTCTGCACAGGATCTAATGTGGACGATGAGGAGTTTAACATTTTAAACTGTAAACTCCAATGAATTCTCTAGGGGCTAACAGAATAAAAATAAATCAGATTAAACCAGTGATCCCTCAACCTTTTGGGCACCAGGGACTGGTTCCGCAGAAGTTTCCCTGGAGTGGGTGTGGTTTTGCATGCTGTCTGCATCCTGCCCATGGGACTTGGCTTGTTTGCATGGACCAGTTGCTGGCATGCTATGAACCGCTGCAGGTGCAAGGAGGAGGGGTTGGAGACCCCTGGATTAAACAATGCATGGTCATGTTTCAAACAGTGTCTCAAAAACAAAGGAAGAAACCTTTTTTTCCCCTTTTAATGCAGCTGTCTCATAGACTATAACAATGCATATTTAAGCCATTTTAAGAGAATGTCCTGTCTAGTCACAAAAAAAAGTCCTAACAGCTGGGTAACCCTAAATAGGACAGATGATCAGACCTGTCTGGGAAGCAGTCCCGAAGAGGCTTGCTAAAAAGTACGTGCCGCTTTTGCTCAGTGGCTCGAGCAAACTTGTCAAGGCTCAAACGGCAAGTGGCCTCCACCTGTTTAATTCACTTAGCCCACGGGTGCAGGCGGCGGGGCCTTGGGGGCTGACAAATGGGTCTACCCAATCCAACCGTGGGTCCGGGCTTCCCCCCTGCCGCTGGAGAGGCATCGCTTGGAGGAAGAAACCTCTTCCATACCTCGAGGAAGCGCCGAAAGCTGCACCATGGAGCCCTTTCCGACCAGGTGCTAATTAGCGTCAGGGGCAGGGCAGAGCCGAGAAGGGGGCCGTCCTTCCAGGGGCGGGGCTTGACGCAGGGGAAACACTTCCGGGTGGGACATTAGAGACCCCACTCCTCTGGGGGTCGCGGGGGGGGGGGGGGGGAA
>JANHFO010002708.1:93999-106020 GCA_032468095.1 Pareas carinatus
GGTTCCTTTGTGCATAATACAACCACTGAAGTGTTGTTGTTCAGTCGCTAAGTCATGTCCGACTTTTTGCGACATCATGGACCATAGCCCGCCAGGCCTCTCTATCCTTCACAGCCTCCCACAGTCTACCCAAACTCGTGCCTGTTGCCTCGGTAACACCATCCAGCCATCTGATTCTCTGCCATCCCCTTTTCCTTTGGCCTCCTATCTTTCCCAGCATCACAGCCTTTTCTAATGAGTCCTCTTTTCTCATTAGGTGGCGAAAATATCTAAGTCTCAGTTTCATCATTTGTTCTTCTAATGAACAGTCAGAATAGATTTCTTCCAGGATGACTGATTTGATCGCCTTACAGTCCAAGGGGCTCTCAAGAGCCTTCTCCAGCATCACAACTCAAAGACATCGATTCTTTGACGTTCAGCCTTCCTTATAGCCCAGCTCTTACAGTCATACACCGCAACTGGGAAAACCATGACTTTCACTATATGGATCTTTGTTGACAAAGTGATGTCTTTGCTTTTTGATATGCAGTCTAGGTTCAATAGCTTTCCTCCCAAGGAGCAAGCATGGCTACAGTCACCATCTGCAGTAATTTTGGAGCCCAAGAAAATGAAGCCTGTCACTGCTTCCATTTCTTCCTCTTCTATTTGCCAGGGAAGCATGGGGCTATGATTTTAGGTTTTTTAATGTTGACCCTCAATCCAACTTTCCTCTTTCACCCTCATCAAGAGACTCTTTAGTTCCTCTTCACTTTCTGCCACTAGGCTTGTATAATTTGCATATCTGAAGTTGTTGCTATTTCTCCCAGCAATCTTAATTCGACTTGTGATTCTAACCCAGCATTTCACATGATGTGCTCTGCATATAAGTTGAAAAATTAGGGTGACAATATGCAGCCTTGTCGTACTCCTTGCCCTATTCAGAACCAGTCAATTTTTCCATGTTCAGTTGTAACTGTTGCCTCTTGGCTTGCATAAATGTTTCTCAGGAGTAGGGTAAGGTTTTCTGGTACTCCCATCCCTGTGAGGATTTGTCATAGTTTGTTGTGATCCACACAGTCAAAGGGCTTAGCATAGTCAATGGAGCAGAAGTACACTTTTTCTGGAATTCCCTTACTTTTTCCATAATTCAGTGAATGTTGGTGATTTGATCTCTAGTTCCTCTGCCTCGTCCAAACCCAGCTTGTACTGGTCATTTTTGTATGGTTCTTCTGTGTATTCCTGCCACCTCTTCTTAATCTCCTCTGCTTCTGTTAAGTCCCTGCCATTTTTGTCTCTTATCATGCTCATCTTTGCCTGGAATGATCCCTTTATTTCACTGACTTTCCTGAAGAGATCTCTAGTCCTTCCCATTCTATTATTTCTCTCTATTTCTTTACATTGTTCATTTAGGTAGGCCTCTTTTTCTCTCCTTGCTTTTCTTTGAAATTCAGCATTCAGTTGAATGTATCTTTCTCTTTTTCTCTTCCCTTTTGCTTCCCTTCTTTTCTTGGCTAATTTTAAGGCCTCATCAGACAACCACATAGCATTTCTGCCTTTTCTTTTCTTTGAGATGGTTTTAGCTGCTGCCTTCTGTATGATATTGCAAACCTCTGTCCCGAACTCTTCAGGCATTCTATCTATCAGATCCAGTTCCTGAAATCTATTTATTACCGTTACTATATATTCATTGGGGATGTGACTTAGGCACATAGCTGATTGGCCTTGTGGTTTTCCCTACTTTCTTCAATTTGAGCCTGAATTTTGCAAGAAGAAGCTCATGATCTGAACCACAGTCAGCTCCAGGTCTTGTTTTTACTGACTGTATAAGACCTTCTCCATCTTTGACTGCAGAGTATGTAGTCATTCTGGTTTAACTGTCAGGTGATGTCCATGTGTAGAGTCACCTCTTGAGTTGTTGGAAAAGGGTGTTTGTTTGACCAGTGTGTTCTCTTGGCAGAACTCTATTAGCTTTTGCCCCGCTTCATTTCGTTTTCCAAGGCCAAACTTGCTTGTTATTCCAGTTCTCTCTTGACTTCCCACTTTAGCATTTAAATCCCCTATAAATGAGAAGGACATCTTTTGGGGGAGTTATTTCTAGGAGATGCTGTAAATCTTCATAGAACTGCTCTACTTCAGCCTCTTTGGTAGCAGTGGTTGGGGCATAGACTTGGATTATTGTGTTGTTGAATGGTTTGCCTTGGATTCGGATTGAGATTATTCGGTCATTTATGAGATTGCACCCCAGTACTGCTTTTCCCACTCTTTTATTAACTATGAAGGCTACTACATTTCATCAAAGGGATTCTTGTGCACAGTAGTAGATTTGGTGGTCATTCTTTTGGGTTTGGCCCAGCCGCTTCACTCTTTCTGGGGCTACTTGTAATTGCCCTCTGCTCTTCCCCGGTAACATGTTAGATGCCTTCCAACCTGAGGGGCTCATCTTCTAGCATCATAACTTTTTTCCTTTCAAAACTGTCCATGAGGTTTTCTTGGCAAGAATACTGGAGTGGGTTGCCATTTCCTTCTCCAGTGCATCACGTTTTGCCAGAACTCTCAACTATCACCTGTCCATCTGCACGGCATAGCTCATAGTATCACTGAGTTACGCAAGCCCTTCTTGCTATAACAAGGCAGCAATCATTTATTAATATTTTTTCACATTTCTAATCTTTAAAATTTCTTAATTGATCATTATATTTTGTAGATACGAATTTCATAATTGTGCATTTGAAAAGATACTTTGTTTTATTAAAAAATCTACATCAGTGAACTCCTGGTAGTCTAGGGGTTGTAGAACTCCTCTGAAACTTGTTACCATTTTATGAATTTAATTTGCTGGAAAGGAAAGCTATTACACTCAAGGAGAGTGCCATATTATTCATATTAATAATGAATATACCATAAATTAACCAAATTTAATAAAAAAAGACTTCAGTGCTTGCTAAGAAACAAGAGTTCTAATGGGAAATTCTGGAGAATAACAGCTATAGAGTTACAAGTAAAGCTTAGTTGTTCGATCATATCTCTTATATAATTTCCTCTCAGTTATTTTTCAACTTTTGTGATTTGTATCAGACACTGCTGAAGTATTTCTTAGCTTATCTCTAGAATCATAACTACAATTTTGTTTTGGAGGCTGAGAAGATTTGGAGACTTTCACAGTGTTGGTTTTTGAACTAGAAGCACAAGTTGGAGGCTATCTGATGTGGAGAGATCCAAGTTCAAGTGCAACTGTTGCTATGGGACGTCATTCTTTCTTGGCCCAGTTTTCTTCACAGGATCGCTGTTGTGTGGGTAAAGGTAATGGTGTTCCAAATGTAAACAATCTTGAGCAGTTGGGGAATGGTACTTGCTCTTTTAATAGAGAAGAAATTGAGCTTAAATTTAATTGTGGCCCTTCTCCCAAAGTCAGTAAGAGGGATCAAATTATACTTCCTTCTTTATTGTTGGGGCATGTAACCATTAAGGCAGATATCCCCAGTCTAATCTCCCCCAGATACATCACAACTTCCATCAACCCGAGCAAGCACATCCAAAATCCTGGCTGTGGATGGTATGTTATAGTCAAATTCTAGTTTCAAGTATGGAAATTTGAACTAAGAGATTGCATATCAGTCCCTGAAAAAGCAAACAGTATGTTTCAGTAGTTGGTCTGGATTGAATGTATGGAATTCGTTTAGGCAAGAAAAACTGAAGGTAGTCTTAGTTTATTTTTTAATATCAATGGACAGTAACATTAAGCAAGAAGTTACAAGTAGTCCTTGACACACAGCAGTTCATTTAGTGACTATTCGAAGTTACAACAGCACTGAAAAAGTGACTTATGAACATTTTTCACACTTATAGCCATTGCAGCATTCCCATGGTCACATGATTTACATTCAAATACTTAACAAGTGGTTCATATTTATGACAGTTGCAGTGT
The DNA here is from genome assembly GCA_032468095.1 of Pareas carinatus. NCBI lineage: Eukaryota > Metazoa > Chordata > Lepidosauria > Squamata > Pareidae > Pareas > Pareas carinatus. The sequence goes on from JANHFO010002708.1 coordinate 97,904, forward strand.
CCAGGGGTCATGGAATCTTGCGACCTTCTGACAAGCAAACTCAATGGAAAAGCCAGATTCACTTAACAACCATGTTACTAATCTAACAACTGCAATGATACACTTAACAAACATGGCAAGAAAAGTCATAAAATGGTGCAAATTTGCACTTAATGGTGCACTTAACAACTTTCTCACTTAGCAACATAAAGTCGAGGACTACCTGTATAGTAACTTTCTCTATTTAAAATCAAATCAATTTCATCTAATTAAAATCAAATGGAATTTTATATGCATTGAAATATCTGCAATTATCAAAATGACAGAAGAATAATATAACTGAAAGGAAGAAAATTTATTTGTAGTTTTTTTAGATACAGAAAATAATGATTTATAGGACAAAAAGTGGTTTAGCACAATGTGCTACCCTAATTTATGTAAACCTATACTCAAATTATAAAAATAATAAATATAATAAAAATATATAGTCAATATAATAAACCTCTTGCCTAAAATATTTTTGCTGATTGTTGCATAAAATATTTTTGTTACAGAGCAGGTATGAAGTATTTCATTTTGTTACAGAGGAAACAAAAAACCCCAAATTGTCCATTTGATTTTATTTGCCTGCCCTGCAGCCAACATTCATTAAAAAGGTTAAATATTAAACTAACGTACTGTATGGCAAGCATACATTGTTATACTGTACCATGCTAGCACTTTTGTAGATTACTATTTCAATCAGAATCAGGACAGAGCTGGAAGGGACCTTGGAGATCTTCTAGTCCAACCCTCTGCTCAAGCAGGAGACCCTATACCAAGGATGGCAAGCCTTTTAGAGACCAAGTGCCCAAACTGCAACCCAAAAGTCACTTATTTATTGCAAAGTGCCAACACGGCAACATGCACCCTCCCCCGTGGCCATGGTTGACCCCCCTGCAGTCCCTGCTCACCCAAACTCGGTGTGGGCCTTCTAGTGGCCTACCCCAGCTTCTGCAGCCTGCTGTGAGCTATGCTTCCCTCCAGCCTAGCTCCTCTCCTCTCTCACTGCCACAGACTCCGCACTGCATTTGAGCCGTTCGCCTTACCCCAGGGGAGGGAGGAAGCACTCGCGTTGGGCTGCTGGGCAGAGGGGCAGATGATGTCAGAAATGTCCTCAGGCGTGCATGGAGGAGAGGACAGCCCCGCGTGCATGGAGGAGAGGACAGCCCCGCGTCCCTATGGCTTTCTAGTAAAGATATCTGTGCTGAGGCGATGGCACGTATTCCCACAGAGAGGACTCTTGAGTGCCACCTCTGGCACCCATGCGATAGGTTCACCACGACTGCCCTATACCATTTCAGACAAGTGACTGTCCAGGCTCTTCTTAAAAACCTCCAGTGATGAAAACACCCACAACCTCTGAAGGGAAGCTATTCCGTTGGTTAATTGTCCTCACTGTTAGGAAGTTTCTCTTTAATGCCTGGTTGCTTCTCTCCTTGATTAGTTTTCATCCATTATTTCTTGTGAAGCTCTTTGGTGCTTTGGAAAATAAGTTGACCCTCTCCTCTTTGTGGAAGCCTCTCAAATACTGGAATACTGCTATCATGTTCTCCCTAGTCGTGTTCTCTAGACTAGCCAAACCGAAATCCTGCAAATTTAATTTAATTTTTAAATCTTAAATTTAATTTTTAAAATTTAAACCTGCAAATGTAACTGCATATGTTTTGAAGTGACTAATTATTGTGGATTATAATTCAGTGTAACCAATTGGCAGACTTAATGAACAGCTTTCTTTTTAGATTTAGATCATAGGCAATCTATGTGTATTCTAGCATATATTTGAAAGCCTAAAGTTTAGGATGAAAACTTAATTTGTGCATTAATGAAAACTCCTTCAGGAACAGGAAGATGACATGCATAACATTCCATGTGGTTTTAATTTGTGAATCTATATTACTAGTGTGGCAGTTATATAAATTCATTAATGTCTATAAGTATTCTTTTCTAATCACCACTGTATGCTATGAATTTGGCAGATAGTATTAAGTTTTGTGCTGCTGCATGCAGAATTCAAATTATGTGATCTTAAATTGCAATAGCTTTGCGAACTTGGTGTTACCTTGAGAAAAGCTATTTTATCCAGCCTTATGTTAATAACTGCTCTACATTTATGCTATTTAAAAGTTTCATTATGTTTCGATATGGTACATTTTCTCCAGCCAAGGAGACAGAGGAAAAAGTAATACTGCAGGTAATGCTCTCATTTTCAAAGCATGACATTAAATAATGGGGACAATAAAAAAATGGATAGGCTTTTAAAATTTGTATTGAATTCAGACAAAATACAATGTAATCCAATATCCATGTCCATTTTGCTGTTAACTGTTTCATTTAGTATGGTTTAATTAGCTGTTTAATGAAATGTAAAAAAATGAAATTTCTCCAAAATACCTTTGTTGTGATAGTGCTTCTTTTATAAATATTGTTTTCATATAGATGTATGGAAATAATGATTCATAATGACTTTGCAGTCAGAAATATATAGAGGAATGCAATTCATGTTAATTTTAATAAGTTAAATAATTTCCTCAGAGACCTGTGGCTAAACCTTTGAAAAAAGCTTATTTTTTTCCTACAAAATATGGTTACTATATTCACACAAATGAAAATGATGCCCTGCCAAGAAAAAATGTGCACGTACACACACACACACACACACACACACACAGAAAGAGGGGGTATGGAGGGAGAGAGAGGCAAAAACCCTGCAGTGTGCCAGCTTCCCTTTCTTGCCAACCTAGGCTTAGTAACTCCGGCTTAAACCAATCCTAAATTTTGCCCAACATAATTTATAAACTGCAGGTGACATTTTTATTTATGAATACACAATTCAAAATGGATAGGCCCAGGACACAATGAATAGAATAACAGAATTAAAATCTGTTGACAATGAAATTCCTATCAGCATACCCCAAATATTATCCCTGTGATGCAAAAGTCTTTCTTTTGGTCTCCCTCATATTTACACTCACACATACAAACATACACTTCTAATAAAAACACTAACAAAAGGGAATAGATATGAGGACATACTAAGAAGGGACAGATAGTGAAAAGAGGTATGTAGTAACTGAACAGAAAAAGAGAAGAGAAAAGAGAGAAACTCTATTATGGAATTACAAAAGAATTAAAATGCATAAAGGAAGCATCGTCTCTGAACCAATGTATAATTTTCAGGGTTCCATTCTTTTCAGCAGCCACATTTGCAACCATCCCTGCATTCCAGGTATTCTTTTTTCCCAATAACTTACCGTAAATTCTTCTCAGCTGATCTAAGACCCCAATTTACAGGTAATTTTGGGAGGGTGGAGGGGAAAATATCTTATTTGATAAATAAGGTATTTCTGCAGAATAGGTGACTTTCACTGTCAAAGTTTTCTTTCCTCCAAGAATAAATGGGGTATCAGTACTTTAATTTGTAGGCAAAATTACTTGGCTGATGTTTTAGTACAAATGTAAATGGTGACGGAATCATAAGCAACAACTAGACCAAGTAAGATATTAGTGGTCTATCAGGTAGCAGATTTTGCAAATTTAAGTAGAGTACCCAAGACTTTAAATTGATATCTAAATCTGTATTTCAATTCCACTTTTCTGTTCAATTTCGTTTCATTGTCTCACAGAAAACTCCATCTCTAAACCAGGAGTGTCAGACCCACTGTCAATGCAGGCCAGTGCCAATGTCACCACGGCCTGTCCTATCCCCATCCCCACCATGACCCTCTGGAAACCCCAACCCTCTGATTCCTGAGGACATCCCCACAGACTCCCCAGACACCACTGTGAACCCCCACCAATCTCCCTGTGGCTGTCTATAGCTTCCTGCAACTGAAGACCCCGCTACCCGTGCCATCGGCCCCACTTCCAGGGAGCGTCTCACTCACCATGTCCGGCCCACGGGCTGAATACAGGCAATCCGTGGGCTGTATTTAGCCCGCGGGCCGCCTGTCTGACATATGTGCTTTAAACAATGGGTAGAGCTTGTACTCCACACTAAATATATCATATTTGTTGAAATTCATATTTTTAGCATCTTATTAATCATCATGAATTTGACTATAACTGAACCTTTCTTCTTATACAAAAATTAATGGCAAGATTACACCAGCGCTTCTTTAGTGCTTATTTGGGGGATTGTACTAAATGAATGACTGGATGCAGCCTTTGTGCAAAAATCGCTTGAGTTCCAGTTTTAAAAAAAACAAGTTATCTACTCTTCATGGATTAATTAAGAAATGGTTATTAAAGCTACACTAGCTCTTCATAATTTTAAAGATAACTTTTAAAGAACAAATAAAGAAAAAATAGTTACGATCCTAAGTATAATTGTAGGAAATATAGTTTCACTGAATACTGAAAAACTTAGTTCTATATCAACATACATAATAAGACTGCTCTGGAACGATGTGAAAGCTAATGTGCATTACTACATGTCAGGGATTGCTTTGCAAATGTTTCTGTTCCCAAAAGGCAAGAATAATATCAGAATCACAGCTAAAACATCATCTCATTTTAATTATCTAAACAATCTTAGGCGGCATACGTATGGAGCATAGAGGAGTCAAATAATTTATAACTACGGTAGTCGCATCACAAATTAATGTGAGAGGTACCTACAACATTTATTGCAATGCATATAGCCAATGCTTTTTTGTAAGAAAAAAGGTGCCGTAACCTCACATCCTGTTAATCTTTTATTTAAAAAATTCTATATTCAGTTCTTAACATAAATGTGATTTTTTGTATTTAAGACAAAAAAAGGTGCCAGAACTGTGTTCCGGTGTGTTCCATGACAAAAAAAGCACCGCATATAGCAATCAAAGAATAAATAATGGTTGCATCCCCAAAAGGTTGGGGAAATCAACCTCTTCTATTATTAGGAAGACTTAAAATTCTCTTCTTTGAATCCATTTAATACAGTGAGATTAACAGTGTTGTTAAGTCTGTCCAAACAAAATCTGAGCTCAAAGGAAGTTTCTCTGTACAAATAAATGAGCCATACCACAGCTAAATATATTTATTGCACTAAAATGATAATCAAAAAAGCTGCCAGTGTATTGAATTAAAAATATCACAACTTTTAGATCAAGTCTATTTAATTAAGTCTGCAGTATCTTACTACGTACAATAATATACTTACATTTTCTAATAAAATACTTGGAGAACTTAAAAAAATTATTGTATAGAAATGAGTAGTGAAATTCCTCACCTTCTAACAATATTAACAGAAGGTAACTATCCATCTTCTTTATTTGAAATAATTAGCATTTAAGTCTTTCCTCCCTCGCTCAGTTGCATGTCATTAACTCTCATGGATTTCACAAGGATTTAACTATATCTGATGAGGTATCATCTTTTGTTCTGGGAATAAAAATTGTACTCTCTTTTTCAAAAAGAAGAGTTCTTAGAGGCCCCTTCCTCTTCAGACATACAACTCTCCTGATGCTCTTACATTTAATATTAGTGCTATGATTATCATCTAGATCAGAGTTCCCCAATCTTTCTGGTTTTGCAAACTGGACCCGGGGCAGTGGGGAGATAGTTCCACATGATTGGCAGGCAAGCACGCGTGCAGCCCTATTTGCACAAGCAATAGAAATGTGCACCCGTCATTTGTGAAAATGGATTTTGTGCATACCGCTTGCCTGCTGCTCACACACATGGAGCACATGCCTGTGCTTTCCCACTGCTCATTCAAGTAGGGATGCGTATGCACTCATCTACCACTGACGCATCCTGGTTCCAAGGGGCTCAAGGCCTGGTAGCGGGCCACATCCTGGGCATTGGGAACCCCTGATCTAGATAAATAGATATGAAATAAGCAAAATTTAATTGAACATTTTTGTCTGCGAGTGTCAAGACCACTCTTGAAACCAGTATGTGTCAGAAGGCCAGAAGTCTAAGGATAATAATTGCTAGATTTCTAGGGACTTGTAAACCCAAGTCATCCAAAAAGTACCAGGATAGAGAAGATAAATCCACAAAATTACCTAACACACTTCAATTTAAAATTATCCATTGTTGACTTGTATTGGTTCTCTGTGTTTCCATCATTACCTCCAATAACGTCAGTCATCACACATATTTGCTAAAAGAAATAATTTTGTCTTGTATTCAATCATCACTTTTACATGATGCAACGCCTATATATTCTGTTCCATTTCCCCTTCCTTAGAGAAAGCATATAAGATGCCAGCAATAACCTCACCATAGCTAAATATATATGTCACTCATTAAATGTATTTGAGACTATGAGGCACAAGTGAGCTATATCATCCCATTGATCTTAGTCCACTCATAGATGTCTTGCTCACATACTATATCTGAGTTTATGAGAAGGTATCTGTCACCAACACAAAAATGTTTCTGGCAAGCAGCACACTTGAAGCATTCCAGATGGTACACTTTGTCCTTTACTCTCATGGTCATCTCATAAGCTCGGATTCTCTTCTCACAGGAGGCACAGAGACCATCTTGGCCAAAAAGCCTTTTGGGGGGGAAAGAAAAATCCAAGGTTAATGTTCTAAAATCCATTTTAACAATTTTAACACAAATCTAAGTGTGTTTATTTGACTTAATTTTATTAGAGCTTTAAGCAGACAACTTCAGCAGTCTGAAGTTCTGTGGGGAGGGGAAAGAAAGCACAAAGATGGACCAAACTATACAGTTAGTCCTAATTTATTGACTGTTCTGTTTAATTTAATTTAGTTCAAGTCCTGCCTTAGCCATGAAAGCCAGCTGGATGACTTTGGGCCTGTCTTTAACTCAGCCCAATTCACTTTACAGGGTTGCTATGGGGAAAATAGAAAGAAAAACAAATATTAGGTATGTTCACTGCCTGAATTATTTGAAAAAATAATAAAGGTGGGATACAAATAAATAAATAATGACTGTTTGCTATTACGACAGTGATAAAAAACTAATCTTTTGTCCAATCCTTGTATTTATTTATTTATTTAAATTTAAATTTCTATACCGCCCTTCTTCCTGAAGGGACCCAGGGCGGTGTACAGCCATTTAAAACATAAGACATACCGAATACAATTTTAAAAACATAATTAAAATAATATATCTACAGATGGCTAAAATTTAAAACCAAAATCTAAAACCAATTTAGGCTGAAAGTTTAAAATGTTTAAAATTAATTACACATTTAAAACAGGAGAGGTGTGGTTAGGTCAAACCGGCCTGGATAAAAAGGTAGGTTTTTGTGGCAAGGCGGAAAGCACGGAGGTCAGAAATAACACGAATCTCTGAGGGGAGGTCATTCCAGAGGGTGGGAGCTGCCACAGAGAAGGCTCCCCCTGGAGGTCGCCAGCCGACATTGTCTGGCCAATGGCACCCTGAGGAGGCCCACTCTGTGGGAGTGAACAGGTCGGTGGGAGTAATTTGCTGGCAGACTGCGGTCCTGTAGATAGCTGGGTCCTAAGCCATGGAGCACTTTAAAGGTAATCACAAGCACCTTGAAGCGCACCCGGAAGCCCACCGGCAACCATTGCAGCTCGCGCAGGAGGGGGGCCACATGCACCTTACCACTAGCCCCCATCACCCCCCGCGCGGCCACATTCTGTGCCTGTTGGAGCTTCCAGACGTGACCCAAGCGGAGCCCCATGTAGAGAGCATTACAGTAGTCCAGGCAGGCCATGACGAGTGCCTGAATGACCATCCGCATGGTGTCCCGATCTAGAAAGGGACGCAACTGGCGTACCAGGCGAACCTAGTAAAAAGCCCCCCTGGTGACGGCTGCCACATGATCTGCCAAGAACAGCCGTACATCCAGGAGGACACTCAAGTTGCGGACCCTTTCCGTGGGGGCCAAGGTTTCGCCCCCAATAGCCAGCGATTGAGTAAGCTGGCTATATCGAAACGCGGCAGCCACAGCCACTCGGTCTTGGAGAGATTGAGTTTGAGTCTGTTGCACCCCATCCATATCCGCACGGCCTCCAGGCACTGGGACATCACCTTGACGGCATTGTTGAGGTGGCCTGTGGTGGAGATGTACAACTGAGTACCATCAGTGTACTGATGGTACTCCACCCCAAAGCCACGGATGATCTCACCCAGCGGCTTCATATAGATGTTGAACAGGAGAGGCG
>JANHFO010002709.1:73582-85254 GCA_032468095.1 Pareas carinatus
GCGGCGGGCGGGGGGTCACTCGGGGCCCACAGCGCCGCCCCACGTAGTCGCAGACGGCGCCCCCCCCACGCCTCCTCCACTGGCAGCCGTGGCCGCCGCCTCGTCTTCCTCCGTCGTCCCCTCGGGCCGCCGGACCGGCCGCCGCGACTCCTCGTCGCCGCCACCTCCTTCTCCTCACGGGAGCCCCAGAGCGGAGCGTAGAGCGAAAGAGCGGCGGGGGCGCGCATGCGCGCGCCCCGTCGCCCTTCGCTTAACTCCCCCCCCCTCGCCTCTCCCATCGCTCAAGCCGGCGCGCGCGGCATTCGCGCTTGGGGCGCGCGCGCGCATCCTCCCCACCTCTATCCTTCCAACCAATAGGAAACGTCGCTTGGATGGCTGCGCCGGAGCCGTCTCGTCCAATCCCAAAGAAGCGGTTCAACCCACACAGCGGGTCTCGGCTTCGATTGCTCTCGCTGCTCGAAAAGGATCAAAGGAGAGGGGTGGGGAAAGAGCCTCCGCCTCCCAGCCAATGAAACGCACCCTTCTCCGTTCTCGGTCCCACCTTCCACGTTCTTTTTGCCAACGAGACCCCGCGAGACTCTCTCACCTCACGCAACCCTCACCTAGATTTTTAGTTCGCGGAATGCAAAAGAAGAAAATGGGCGGGTCGCTTAAGATGGATTGGTTGGTCCCGCCTCGATTTGAAGGTGTATAGCCAATCGGAATATAGAGACTAGGTGACCGAGACCAATAGGAACTCGGAAATGTTTTCTTTTATTTTAATGTCTCGGGCACCAAAGGTCGAACCCCTGCCACGGGCTTCATTTTAAAGGGACCAAGAATTAAATACTTAATTAGGGAGCGCGTCTACGTGACCCTGGGAGTAGCCAATCGCAAGAATAAGAGGCGGGGTCAGCCGAGGACATCGCCGCCAAGGTGGGAAAAGCGGAGCCGGGATTCCTTAGCCGGTTTCGGTTGCGCATTGGCTTTTGACGACAAGGGGCGGAGCTGAGCGGGAGCTGTGAAGAAAGGCTTGGCAAGGAGAAGGATCTCAGTGAGGAAGAATCCATATTAGAGCAGTGTTTTTAAAACTTTTTTCTCTCAGGACCCCTTCCCACTCTTAAAAATTGTGGACACTCGAATGGGTTATATTTATTGATGGGGGAAACTGCAGATCAATCTACCTGACATTAATACCTGGGAAGATTCTGGAAAAGATAATCTAAATAAATAAACAAACAAACAACAGATCTGTGAAGACTTAGAGGCAAGTAAAGTTATAACCAGAAGCCAACACTCGTTTCCCAAAAACAGATCATGCCAAATAAATCTTATTTCATTCTTTTATAAAGTAACTAAATCAGTAAAACGGCGAAATGCAATGGACATGGTAAAACCCTCAGAACGGATATACAATCTGGGTGTCCTTCTAGACTCACAGCTAAAATTAGACCACCATCTGACTGCTGTGGCTAGGGGGACCTTTGCACAGGATCGTCTAGGGCACAAATTGCAACCCTACTTGGATCAGGAGGCACTCCGCACAGTCACTCATGCCCTTATCACCTCACGGTTAGGTTATTGTAACACACTCTACATATGTCTACCCTTGAAAAGTGTTCAGAGACTGCAGCTGGTCCAGAACGCTCTGCAAGCTGCACTGGCTCCCTGTTGATCTCCGGGCACAATTCAAGGTGTTGGTTATCACCTTTAAAGCCCTACATGGCTTAGGGCCAGGCTATTTTCGAGACCGCCTTCTACCGCATGTCTCCCAGTGACCAGTGAGATCCCACAGAGTTGGTCTCCTCCAGGTCCCGTCAGCTAAACTATGCCGGCTGGTGAGCTCGTAGTGGAGGGCCTTCTCTGTGGCTGCCCCAGCTCTCTGGAGGCAGTTACCTCCAGAGATCCGGACCATCCCAACCCTAATGGCCTTCCGCAAAGCCTTAAAGACCTGGCTTTTCCAGCAGGCTTGGGGCCGTTGATCCCGCTTGGGAAGCGGGTGAGATCCGGCCATGAATGGGGTGTGATTGTATTTTAAAGTTTTTAAATGTTTTTAATATTGTTTTTATTGTCGACTTGTTGTGATCCGCCCTGGGTCATAGGGGAGGGGCGGCATACAAATGCAACTATTAAATTAAAACCTGAATACAAAGTTGTGATGGCTAGGCCCTACCCATGGTTACCTTATTCTATTTTGGTCACTTGGCAATCAGTCTACATTTACAGACATTTGAAGTGTCCCGAGGTCAGGTGACCACAATTTATGGCTTCTCTTTTTTTTTTTGCCAGAAACTGGCATTTACTTCAGGTTTCTGGCAAAAAAAAATCCATTTCAGAGAATGGATTCACTCAAAGTTCATGACGTTTGCTTTATGATCACTGCATTCGCTTAGCAAGTGCCAGAAAAATTGTTGTAAAATTGGATTGATCACATGAGTTCCTCGACTCATGAGCATCATGAGATAGGACATATTCTGCTTTCATTAGCCCCCTCCACCCTTCTGTGTCATGTTTTGGGTACCACGTTTTAAGAAGGTTTAGTGAAGAGAAATAATGATCAAAGATGGTACATTAAGAAACAGGACTGTTTAGCTACAGACATAGATGGAGGAGAATGTATGATAGGACACATTCTTGTAACACACAAGTAAGAATGTCACATCAACAAAAAACATACAGAGGGAAGAGGAAAGAAGAAAGGGGAAAGGAGAGAGGGGGGAAGGGAGTGAGAGCAACAACTGAACCATTAATGAATTTAAAGGCAGGTCCTGTTTCCTCAACTGTTCAAGCAGATGGACCGTGGGACAAGTCTCAAGAGGTGACCCTTGATAGGTATTAGCAGAGAGTTCTTGGTAACCAGGATCGCACAAATATGAAAGCAGTGTGCAAAGATGTAGCAATGAACACAAAGCCACACACCCACATATAAAAAGTTTTATGTACAAGATAAAGGCACAGTCCAGTATTCAATGTCAAGCAACAGTTCACTAAGTCATACACAATCAAGCAGTCAATACAGTAGAAACTAACCAGGATAAGCAGCAAGCAGAACAGTAACACCGGAGCACAGATACAGCAATGGAGAGAGAGTAGTGCTCTCTGGTTTCCTGCTTTATAGCAATCCTACTTCTTGTACCCAATCAGGATCCTGGTCTCAGTAATTGCGGTGAGTCATCATGGTTTATAGCCATGTATGGTCAACCAACTATTTGGGCTCTTAAAGTAACCCTAAAAAGGAGCCGGTCCCTTGCTCTGCCCAACGCGCACTGTTTCTGCGACAATTCTGCACCCCCAGGGAATGTACTCACCCATCTTCGGTTTCTTCTCCGGCAGTGGCGGGGTGCTTCCCCACTGCCTGAACCTCTTCTCCGATGGTGGTGGAGTGCTTCCCCGCCACCCGGGCAACTTCTCCAGGGCCGGCGAGGCGCTCACCGCTGCCCAGGCAGCTTCTCTGGAAACAGTGGGGCGCTCATTCACTGCCCATGCTTCTGTCTGCGGCGGGTCTCTCCTCTGGCTTGCTGCCAAATATTTTTTTGAGTAACTTTCCTTGGTTATGCGTGTGCCAGCAGAGAGGGCTCTGCATGCCGGCTGTGGCATGCGTGCCATAAGTTCGCCATTGCTGGTATAGAGTAGTGGACTAGAAATTCTCCAAGGTCCCTTTCAACTCTATTTTGATGAATTGATTGATTGGTTGGTTCTCCTGCATCTGCTTCCTACTGTGTTTCTTCAAAATCCAACTCTTCATTCCTTAGACTGTCATGGGGAATATCATGGCTTGGACTTTTCTGATCCTTGTAGAGATTCTGGGGGTATGGCTGACAGAATGAGGTGGGGGGGTGAGCGAAAAGAGGCATCAGCCTAGAATCATTATGTAGCCACAAATGAACTAAATCCAACTCACTTTGATCCCGGTTGAGCATTAACATAATCAGAAGCTGACTGTTAGTTGAGAAGATTCCTGTGTATAGGTTTTTAGCACCAAAATAATAATAATAATCAGTTAAATTGAACCTTCAAGTATGTATCGAGTTTTTGGGACCTGACAGGTACATCTTGGCATCTAATTCACCCCTCCGCCTGCCCGTCTTCATTGCTACTCTTACCACATGATGGTTTGAAGCATATCTCTTGATGGCTTGTTGATTTAAAACGAAAAGCCTTCTCAGTCTGCAGCGAAGAAACTTCGGCGAGTGATAAAGGCCATATTTTATCTTCATTTTTATTTTACAACGGAGGGCACCCTTGACTTGTACAGGGTAAATGGAAAAAGATGTCCCAGCTGCCTCGTTCCCTTCCTTTTTGATAAAACATTTAAGATTCCTGCCATAACTAGAGTTAGTTTAATATTCAAGATGCCCCTTTCTTGCCATGATGAATATTCAGCTCGTGAATTACCATACTGCAGTGAATTTTGCATGGAGTGCTACATGGGGTTTTTTTTGAACCCATTTTGATAGCCGAAAAGCTTTCCCAAGGTCTGGGCAGCCAAGGACTTCCATTCACTTAGATAGAGGACCAGGCCTTATTGTTAAAACATCCCATCTCTCTGTCACTTGTTAAGGGAGCCCATTTTGGTGCGTTTGTTCGGGCTCGGAACAGCTCTTCCTTTCTGCCATTCAGGTTTGCCGATGTCGTTGTGGGACTTGTCTCAATCATGCTATTGTGTCTTTCAAAAATGTAATTTGAATGTCACTTTCAACGGAAACGTTGACGTGCGTTTGAAAGATTTCCCGTGCAGAATGCAAGGAGGAGAAAAATCTGCAGCATTTCACTCGCGAGCGGGCCAGCTCCCTTTCCCCCGTCGGAACTTGGGGTTGTTGAAGTCTACCGTTCTTCTGAATGGTCCAGGACAGAAGCACAATCGGTGGGGTTCACGTTGAGGTTAATTTTGATTCGATCCCTCTTCCTGGCAGCGTGTGGGTAAGCTTCATCCAGGCGGTTTGTTCCGTTGAAATCTTTTTTGTGGTGGTCCTTTTCAGTCGATCTTGTGGGACTGAGGGCAGCAGAGAAAATGGGAACAGCTTTTGCCTTCAGAAGTTGTGAGTGCTTCATCACTGGAGGTCTTCAAGAGGAGACTGGACAGTCACTTGTCTGAAATGGTAGAGGGCAGTGATGGCGAATGTTTTAGATACCGAGGGCCCGGACGAGTCGCGGCTAATGAGTTGCGGCTCATGATATCATTGTCTGGCGCCGCTACTCCTTTCAGAGCATGTGCATGGCCCCGTGATGTCATCGTCCTGCGCCGCTACTCTCTGAGCATACGCATGGCCCCGTGATGTCATCACCTGGCACCACAACTCCTTTCTGAGCATGCTCGGCTCTGGGGCGATGCTGAAACGACTTTGCTAATCTCCCGACAAAGAGGACTCGGTATGCCCACTGCGGCACGTTGTGCCATAGGTTCGCCCTCACTGGTGTAGGGTCTCCTGCTTGAGCCGTGGGGTGGCACTGGAAGACTCCCAAGGTCCCTTCCAACTCATTTTACGATTTTACCTTCCCTTTTTGCAAAAGGAGGGGATTCAATTCCATTATGAATGGTGCACTGGAAAACTTCCAAGGTCCCTCCTGATGGATCCTGTTTTGAAGCAAGGTTCAGAGCCTTGCAGATCAGTCGTCATCGCTCTACCACAAATCCTTCTTTTCCTGAATGGAATTCTTCCTTCAGTAAGCTTAAAGAAGAAAATACAGAAAAGATTTCACATGCAACATGGAAGAACAATTCCATATGGAAGCATCTCAAGACATTATGATTCCGCCCCCCCTAGTTATATACACTACTATTTCTGGTAGCTCTTAATAGACTTTTGCTGATTAGGACTGAATGGTGACTTTTTATAATGTGATGATTTGAACAGGGATGAGATATGGAAGAAAGGTGGTTTTTTTACATTGAAATATTAAAGGAGGTATTATTTTATTTGTTTATACCTGTCTGGAAGGAGGCGGGAGACGTATTGTGTCTGTTTCCTTTTCTCCTTTTTTTTCTATCTCTGAACTTCTGTTTTTCTTTTCCTTTCAGATTTTCCTTAGCTTGCATTAATCTTTTAACCTACTGTTGTAAACTTTAATAAATGTATTATTCAAGAAAGGAAAATGATGCGTAGGAGGATTAAGAAAAGCCCAAGATGCTAAAGGGGAATTTAAGGTAATAATTAAACAAGGTAAATTTAATGCGTAACATTCCACCCTGTCCTGCTAGTCATCTTAACAAGTCAGAGTATAAAATAAACTTCTGAATCCAGATTTTGTTGTGGAAGTTGGCGTCTAAGGCCTGGTCTTGGATAGAAGGTGAAAGTTTTCTATCCTGGTGTAAATTCCTATCTAGGTTAGCTGAGAAGAAACATTAGAAGCAGGAATGTTTGCACAGCGATGCTGAATTTTGAAGATTTTCAGCTTAGTGCTCTGTGCGAATCAGAATTTACTGGCCAAGTGTGTCTGGACACACAAGGAATGGTCCCTGTCCCTATCCATCTTGCACGGATAATGTTGTACTCGAAGACTGATAAATTCCACAACGTTTAAGAGCAATGTTTATTCTGTAAACTTTCCTCTCTGCTCTCCCCTATTCCTAAAATGACAAACTAACTAGTGTTGCTTAATTGTCAACACTAGATTTTGTTTTAAGAGTCTTCCCCCTCCCCCTTGATCAATGTCACTTTTATAAAATGCCCTCCCTGCTTTTAAGGACCTTTGCTTGCTCTTCTCACTGCTTTTCTTCATCGCTTGCAAATTAAAAAGGGGCCGGGAGGCGAAAGAAAAGAAGGGAAGGAGGAGAGAACGTCTTCATCGCAAAAAAAACCACGTTCCAGGAGAATCCTCGTTCTAATTTTCCAGCATTTTAGAAAACTAGGATAGGCTTTATGGTTGTCTTCTCTGCAGCTGAGACGCTCTTGACAAGTCGGCGTGTTTTATTTAAAGCGTTTGATTCCTCGTTTTCTCCCAGCGGCGCACACAATAAATAATGGAATTAAAGAGTTTCTCACTCAATGAAACTCGACGGAGTTATCTGCTGGTGGTTGATACCTATTTCTTCCAGTGCTTTTTTGGTGTCATAGAACACACTGGAATTTTTGGCACCTTTTTTGCCTTAAGTACAATAAATTAAATTTATTTTAAGAACCGAATATATGATGTTTTAAATAAAAAACGATCAAGATGTGAGTTCCGGCACCTTTTTTCTTACAAAAATAATAATAATAATCACTCGTCCTTTCGTCGACTTGCGGCATCATTCGTGGCATCCTGTTAACCGGCATTGTGGTGTAACAAGGCAGCTAAGAAGGCTTTCGCATCCAGATGTTTGGACCAGCGACGTGGCCATTGACTAGCAGGGATGAGAGCTCAGTCCAGCACATCTGGAAGGCTCCAGTTCAGGAATGCTGCAACGTTCCCCTTGCTGAGGTTTGATTTTAATACGGAACGGCCACGAATGCTCCTCCCAACCGATTAAAACTTGACTCGTCTCTCTGCACTTGGACAGCCGTGCGTTGCAATGGAGAAGGCATCAGACTGTTACCGACGGTGGTCTGTTGCCCCTTCTAAGCCTTGGAGCAAATGATAGTCCCGCTTGTCATTTTTGAAAATGAGCCAATGAAAGCTCCGCTTGCTATTTTATTTGATTGCTCTTCAGCTGAAGGAGATCTTTTTTTAATTATTTTTTAGCTCAATCGCTTTTGGGTGAGCTGTCACAGATCTAGAATGGTAGCGGGGAAGCTGCAAGGTTGGGGTGAGTGGGTAGGACTGAGGCAAAGTAGGCAGGGCTATGTTACCTGTGGGTGGGGCCAGATTGACCTGGCTTCCTGGTTAACTTCTGAGATCAGTCAGGTGCCGTCCCTTGTACGCTACTATTTTTGGATGCTCCCCATTCCAGGAGGTTAGCAGTGGCCTGGATTGTGTTGTCCACACCTTCTTTTTGTCTTGATGATCTTTGCAACTGGGAATCTCCTGCTATTATAATAGGCTGTTTTTGATCTCTACAAAATAGGCTGAAAAATAGTTTCAGTTCTTAGATAAATGGCAGTTTATAATAATGGAAAAGCACTTGTATTCAGACCGTTCTTGCTTTGTCAGGTACTTTTGTAAAGTTATAGATCATTCAGCTGATTTTCTTTATTTTCTGGATCTCCCCCCCCCCGCAAAAAATGGCCAGTGATCAGCACAAATAAACAGAACTCAATATGGACTTTGAGCTTTTGTGAACGTGTGTTTCCTGTCTCTCTGAACTAATGGGGGGGGGGGGCAAAGTTGAAAATCCAAAAGTCAAGGAACATTTTCTTTTTTCCTTTTATTAGAAATGTTTAATGTCATAAAATATAAAAAGCAAAGAACAAAGACAGAAAAATAAGAGAGAGAGAAACTAGAATGAAATTGAAGAAAAACAGCATCCATACCGTTGTGAATTCCAATCCTTCTTTCTGTTGAATAATTATTATTTTAAGTGTTCCTCCAACCCTTTCCTCTCATTTTTAATTCCCAAAATTAAAAGTCAGTGGGGAGAAAAAGGGGGGAGTTGAGAGAAAAAGGCCGACTCAGTGATTCCATGCAAAACAAAGTTTGAAAAACAAAATTCTGCCGCACACTCTGTCCAGTGCATTTTTGACTATCTTAACAGGGAATCAGACTCTCCATTTTTACTTAAGTGAGAGAATTCTGATGGTAATTATAACAGCACTGTTTGAATTAAGGCAAGACAGAAAATTGTTTGGTAACGGCTTGATGCCTTTCAATATTGACTTTTAATCCCTGGCTCCTTGGGCACTGCTTGTTTCCCTGAAATTTATGTGTTAGGCTGGACTGGAAAAGAAAAAGGAAAGCTATTAGATGCCGACGTTTGGATTTTGGGAAGGTACTGGACAACCCATGCCCTGTTGGCTCAATGTTTCAGTCATATTTCTTTGCCTAAACAGAGAAACAGAATTTTCTAGAGTGACAAAAAATCAGTGGCAGCAGGATTGACTTCCGACTTCCTGCCGGCTTCCCCATTGACTTTCCTTGTGGGAACGTTGGAAACACTAATCATGTGACCATGGATGCACGACAATGGCAGCACTGAAGCCGAATATAAAATTAAACTGGCAAAAGGGTGAGCCTGTGGTGCAGTGACTAAGGCAACTGCCTAGCAAGTAAATCAGCCCAGGTTCAAATCCCAATCTAGGCTTCCAGCTGGAATTAGGATATGTCTCACTGATGAAAGCATAATAAGCTAGAAATAACCATCCGAGTCTCCCTTCCTTTTCTGATGAATTTTTCCTGTTAACAAAAACATCTGGCTGCAATGACCCTAGTCTGGGCTGAAGGGCAAATGTGAAATTGGATGTTCCATCCCTGGAATCAGGGACGACCAGGTGTCACTCCTCATAAAAGTCTCATACTCCCTGGACTAAGCCAGAAAAAGAGTGAGCCTGTGGTGCAGTGGCTAAGGCAACTGCCTCGTAAGTAAACCAGCCCAGGTTCAAATCCCAGTCTGGGCTTCCAGCTGGAATTAGGGTATGACTCACTGATGAAAGCATAATAAGCTAGAAATGGCCACCTGAGTCTCCCTTCCTTTTCCGGTGAATTTCATCTGTTAAAGAATACAGAATAACTGAGTTGGAAGGGACCATCGAGGTTTTGTAGTTCAAAACAGCCACAGCGTTACCAAATTTCAGTCCTATGGGAGTCGCGGGCCCTGAATTTGGAATGCATTCTGTAAATTAGCCCATTGCAGATAGATTTGTTGTCCTACGATGCACCATTTCTCCCAATTGAAGGTTGCAAGCAGACAAGCAGGAGAGTTTTAATAGTCTCCTGCCCGACGGGGTGGAGAATCACTTTGTGTGAGATTGTTGGGGGTGTGTGTTGTCTCTAAATTTGACAAACCAATAAAATAAACAGCATATAGATTTGAAATTATTATAGAACAGGGTTTGACAACTTTAAAGTGGGTGGACTTCAATTCCCATGCTGACTGAGGAATTCTGGGAGTTGGCGTCCCCCCTTGCCTTAAAGTTGTTAAAATTGGAAAACCCTGCTTTAGGACAACGAGCGCCAAGGGACAAACATGGAGTACCTCATGTCAAGTCTAGTAGTGTAATCATTCAGGAATAAACTAGTTAACTTCATATCTCCCAGGAACGCGGTCGAGCTTTGAGTTGTGTACAAACCTGCCTGGGAAGCTGTTTTAGGAGGGCTAATAATTAAGGTAGAAATATTTAAGAACATCTATTGCAAGGCCCAGGTTTTACTCCCAAGTTTTATTTCCTGACATGCACGCTCGCTTCTGCCTTTATCAAAATAGTCTTGTAGGGTTTATGTCTTTATTTATGCTAGAAGTATGTTTTGAAATGTAATCTTTTTACGAGTAGGTTAAATTTCCACCACTGCTCTCTGCAGCTAGCGATGGTTTTGAAGAACTTTTTCTGCTTAAAATGCATTTGCAAAGCTTACCAGAGGCTTCCTACAAACTTGAAAACTTGCTGGACCAGTTGGGAGGGCAAAATGAGAGGGCGTGTATGTATTTCTTGGGAAGGAAAAATGTCACAAGAGTTTCAGCACCACCAACCCCCCCATTTGCCAGTTTACAGCCTGAGGTTGCACATTTATGTATTCACGGTATTTATGCACCATCCAATATTTAAATTCTCTCACTGGCTTGCAATCGTAATAAAACACAGCTGTAAATGAAAGCAAACGCAAATGAAGCATAAAAACTTTCCCAGCCGAGAATAAAAACAGAGCAGCGACAAGCCAACAACGCTCCAGCAATAGTAAGAATTAAACCAGTTTTAGATTCTGAAAGAGTTGAAGAGGCCCGAGGGGATTTAAAAATGTTTTCTTTTCCCCATGTCAAATAAAATAAAATAAAAAAAATAAAATTGCTGAGAGCATTCCATGCATGAGGGCTGTCAGAAAAAGCTTTACTGCATCCAGTTGATATATGTCAGCAAAGAAATGGTCTAGAATGTATTAAGGCTCTTCATATTTAGGCTGGGATTGTGAACCACAAGAAGGGATATTTTATCACAGTTGGTCGATGTGTAAAAGAGCTATAAAATTCTGGATTTAAATGCATATACACTCAGAGGATTTTAAATATTAATAGGCAATGGAGATGAGAATTTTTAAAAAAATTCTTTTGGCGTTGATGGACAAGCAGTTGGAATAAAGTTGTGGAATCCTGTTTTTATTTTTTTACACGATAACTGGAGTAAGATCATTATTATATGCACAGAAATGGAAAGATTTTTGGTTTACTGTTCCAAAGGTGCTTTTTTTTCAAAAGGCAAATGAATTATCCTAGTTTTCTTCTTTCCAAATGTTTTGATTCTCATCCAAGAAGCTTGTCTAGGGAGATTCTCAGTCATCCAGGTCGGTGGTCGCCAACCTTTTGGACCCCAGGGACCACTAAATTCGTAATTTTAAATCCCACAGACCACTAATATGATTTTTTTTAAAGATACATTTGTAAAATAATGGTCAGAAAACTTCCATTTTATTAATATGAAAGGCACCTATTTAATCATACAAAATTAAAAAAGCTTTTTTAATTATTACAAAATCTTTAAAGGCTGTTTAATTGTAGCAAAATTATGTTAGTTTAATTATTACAAAATAATTGAAGTTTCTTTAAGTATTACACATTTTAGTGTGATATTTGTTCTTGCTTGGGAGACAGAGACAGAGACAGAGAGACAGAAAGAGAGAGAATGAAAGAC
>JANHFO010002709.1:201111-212082 GCA_032468095.1 Pareas carinatus
AACTGGCTGTCAGAAGACGTGATGAAAACTCTTTCAGTTCACAACCTAATGACAGGCATAGTTTCAGTTGGGAACATGTGACCATCCTAGACCAAGGCAAGTCCAAAAAACACCAGAGAATTTCTAGAAGTCTGGCACTCGCACAAATTGGCCATCAATAGTCACACGGACATTAACAATATCTGTAGACTATCTCTCCAGCAGAATCAGCACTCAGATCGTCTTAGATTAACTCCGACACTGCAATAGTGGAGATTAACCCTACCTGCAAGATTAACAACAGACCAACTATCAAGTAAACAACACCCCAAGTCAAGAAACAACCAAAGAACCAACAGCAAACAGCCCAACCAAAGAACCTCTAAGGCCACCTCCACCAACACTGCCAGGGCAAGACACCAGAATATAAGATGAGAGTAAACCCCACTCCTTACTAGCATGGATAGTGTTTGCCATAGTGCTGAATACCTGTAGTTCAGATGTAGGATGGGAGTGGAGGTTCATTCTCCGAGCTTGTGTGTTGTGTTACCAGACTAGGTCACCTCTTCAGCGGTATGATAATATTACCTATTATTATCAACTGCCTATTATTATTGGGGTGTGGTGGCTCAGCGGACAAAGATGCTGAGCTTGTCCATTGGAAGGTCGGCGGTTCAGCAGTTCGAATCCCTAGCGCCGCATAAGGGGGTGAGCTCCCTCGTTCCTCGCCAACCTAGCAGTTCGAAAGCAAGCAAAAATGCAAGTACAAAAACAGGGAGCACTTCGGTAGGAAGGTAACGGTGCACCGTGCGCCTTAGGCGTTTAATCATGCCGATCACATGACCAAGGAGACGTCTTCGGACAGCGCTGGCTCTTCGGCTTAGAAACGGAGATGAGCAGCGCCCCTAGAGTCAGACACAACTAGCACACATGTGCAGGGGGAACCTTTACTTAATATTACCTAGTTTGAATAATGAAACATCTGCAAGAAAACAAGCAATAAGGATCCCTCCTTTCAACACTGAGCTATCAATAATTTTGAGGAGCCATTTTGTGTTGCTTGCCCTACCCACATCCCTGGGGCTACCTCCCCTCCTACCAGCCGGTCTGCCTCGAGTGAGAAAAAGACTTTGATTCAGTTCATCTTTCTTTCTGGTGTCCCTGTTGCTTCTTCCGTTTACCCAGCATAGGTCCAGAAGTTTCCTTTGGCAGATCTTCTAAACACTCACAATTGGCAGCCTTGGAGTCACAGGCCCCCAGTCTTCCTCCTGTTCACTTTTTTGTAGAATCCTCCCCCGCTCAACCCCACGTGTGAAATCTGGTGACAAACTGCCAGATTAGAACAAATTTCCTCTCAGAAAAGCAGAGAAGTTACATAAACATGGTAGGCCTCCATTCCATTTCCTATGTTACTTTTTTTTTAAACTACCCAGTTCTCCCAACATTGAAAGAAAAGGAACTGACCATGCCAGCCCCACCAGTTTAATTGTCCAGCCTTAAATAATGGTGCCATTACTTTGTCAGGGAATGAAATGTCTGCAAGAAAACAACCAAGGTCGGAGAGCACCAAGGATCCCACAGTTCAACCCTGAGCTACAAATATTCTCTTCTGTTGGTTCTTTGAGCTCTTGCAGCTGATGGATGGGTAATGGATGGTGGTTGGTTGGTTGGTTGGTTGGTTGGTTGGTTGGTTGGTTGGTTGGTTGGTTGGTTGGGTAGATAGATGGGTGGATGAGTGGATGGATGGATGGATGAATGAATGGATGACTTGTAGCTTGTGTACCATTAGAAATTCCTCCCTAGTTTCTAACTGGCCCTCAGGCTATCAAGTGTTGGTTGTGATAGTGGTCATCCCTCTAGTTCTTTCTTGAGTTTTTTTCATCATCCTTTTATTCACAGGTCCAAACGGAAGTTACTGGGTTGGAAGGAACCCAGCGACTCTTTTGCCAACCGACCAAATGCCCAGATGCCTACCAAGAACACCGCAGCGCTTCTGATCAATGAATGTCCTTCCAGCACAAGCAGAACCTCGACCAGAAATGAGGACTTTAAGGCTCTCCTTCAGAAGAAAGGGGGCAAGGGGGCCTCAGGCATCCGAACATCTGCAGCTGAACTTCTCAAGACCACCAACCCCTTGGCTCGGAGGGTCATAACCGAGTTTGCTGTGGATGGGACAATCCCGAGCTCCAAAATCCAGCCCTGAGTTTCTTTAGGAATTGGGCCGTCTCTTTGCAGTATATGTCCCTTATCCTTCTTATCCTCTTCCAGGCTGACCTTAGGAGTGGGCCTGTTCCCCCTTGAAGCTTCAGCATCTGGGTTGATTTGTTCCCTGCAGCTAAAACCTTTTCTGGTTTTTACTGGGAGGGTGATTGGGTGGGGTTGGGGATGGGGAGATGACTCTGTGGATTCGAGAAAAGTGTCTTAATTGAAGAGCACACCCATCTCTTGTGGAATTCGCCCCACACTTTTCCTCTTAAGAGGCAGAACTTTTATTTTCTTTCCTGGGTTAGAAAAAGAGACTTGCACAATGGATGTTCCTAGAAAGGGCTATCACAGGTGGGTGTCAGACGTAGACCTAACACTTTTCTCCCTTATTGCATGAGGAACAAAATCTCTTCCTCCTCCTCCTCCTTCTCCTCTTCTTCTTCTTCCTCTTCTTCTCTTCCTCCTCCTCCTCTCCTCCTCCTCCTCCTCTTCCTCTTCTTTTTCTTCCTCTTCTCTTCTTCATCCTCCTCCTCCTCCTCTTCTCCTTCGCCTCTTCTTCTCCTTCTCACTCTTCATCTTCCTCTCCCTCTTCCTCCCCCTCCTCTCTCTCTCTCACTCATTCTCTCACTCTCTTTCCATCTCCCTCTCCCTTCCTCCCTCTCTCTTCCTTCCTCCCTCCCTCTCCCTCTCTCTCCTTCCCTCTCATTCTCTCTCTCTCTCTTCTTTTCCAGGTGTACAAATTGGGAGCTGCCCATTTTGATTTCTTCTCCGCAACAAAGCTAACTTGGAACTGTCCAGTTTCTTTGGCATGTGGTACTTTTAAGTGCTTGTAGGATATAATATGCAGCTGTTGTGGCTTTTCTTCTTCTTTTTTAAACACACACACACACACACACAATCTGATCTTTTATTATTATTTTTTACTTTGGGTTGCAAAACGTTTTAGGAGTTTTGACCAGTGAGTCACTTTAAGAGAGATGAGGCTGAAAACAAGAGTTGTCCATCCGGTAGAATGCTTTTGTCCAAATAATGACATGATGTCACACACAGGTACAAACAGGGCAGAGTCTGTGTCACAGGGGTGCCACGCTGCTTTTGTTGCTTGCTTTCCCCTTGAGGGCCCTAGCCAGAGGATTGAAGAGTGCTAAACAGGATTTCCCAGTGAGACGAACCTTATTTGAAGAGAAGAAGGGAGGGGAAAGATGGAGATAAATATTGATAGGTTTCTTCTTGGCAAAGTGAATGTTTCAAGAATTTTCAGATTATTATTATTTTTAGGTGAGTTAGTGGAAACTGTATTTCTGATCATTCCCCATACTCTGAGTTCATGGTTTCTCCATGAAAAACACCTTCTATTTTGGAGAAACTGCATAGATCCATACTGGCCAAGAATTCATGGTCACATCCTGCTCCCCAGTTGTCTTAAAAAAATACTTCCTGCCAAGAACTGAAGATGCTTCTTGAATGAGAAGCGAAAGATCTTCAAGACGGGGGCAAAACCCCACAGAAAGTCCAGTTGCCTTTTGAACAACTGCCTTTGGGGACAACCATGCCCTGGATGGTTGCGAATCTCCACCTGCCAACAGTTCGGTGCACTTTGCATATATCAGTGTATGATTTATGGAGGCTGAGTGAGGAAATAGAGCTGCTTTATTTTCAAGCTTCGTTTGTCGCAAATGCAAAGTATTGAAATGCCGAATGAACGGTCCTGTTTGAAGGCATCAAACTCTGCTAAAAAGGCCTCTCTGTTTTTAAGAACAACTTTGCCATCCTTTAAGGAGAGCCTGTTCCCTGACTTGGCTGAACTGTGAGACAGACGGCCCTCTCAGGCTACTAGTAATTGCATTCAACACAGTTGGGGGAAGGAGATCTCTTGAACCTTCATGGTATGGCCAACTTCCTTCCTTGATTTCAGTGGGTCTGCTCTTGCCCCAACCCTGTTTGAATCCTAACCGGTTTCCCCACAGCTCCTTAGAAAGTAAACTGGTTAATTGCAGCATCCGCTTTTCCTCAACTAGCCCATCGAATCTGATGCATAGAAAAACCAACAGTCCAGATCCCTCAGCCTACTTGTTGAGCTTTGATCTTCTCCAATGTGCCATGATTTGCATGGCTTGTTTTCTGCTTATGGCCTCATTGTTTTTACCCACTCAGCGAGTGTGTTAGAGGTAACAGAAAGGAGGAGGAAGAGCTTAGATGCAAAGACAATCATTAGAAATATCCAGCATGCTCGCTGGTAAACGATCTAGCCTTTCCTGCCATCTGGGTCACCGTCCAGTAGACAAGGCTGTTAGCATCTCGCACAGTGTCAGCCTTGGCCACTTGAAAGTATGTGGACTCCAACTCCCAGAATTCTGAGCGCTGACATTCACAAATCTTCCAGCGGCCAGGGCTGAGAAAAACTGAACTAGCAGAGAAACGCCCACATGTATAACATATAAACATCAGTTCATGCATTAATGCCTTTCCTCTATGTTTCTCGGTCCCTGTTCTTCGTAGATTCCATGAGTGCAGCATAACCTGAAGGATTAGGGCAAGACATACAATATTTCCAACGTGTGTTTTGAACAAACCCAATGTCTGATGTTCTGAACAAATTGGTGCTTTCAGCTTTGCGCTAGTGTGAGCAAAGCACGAAATTGCTCACACTAGCAAGAAGCCAAAAGCACCAGCCTGAAGATGGTGAGTCGGACCTCACCAAAATGTCATCAAGATACTCTCAATCTTACATGGGAAAAGACCCAAACACACCTAGACCTACATACCTGTACCCGTGAAAATCTACAAAAATATAGCAAAATCTACAAAAATATATTTATAAAACCCTTATCCATTCATTCTGGAATGAATCAAAGTTCAATCCAGCACCTGCAAAAATGAAACTTTACTAATGCAAAGTTTATTTCTCCAGGATGCTTGCTTGTGTAAGCAATACCAAAACAGGTTGAGTGGTCTAATTACCACAGAATTTAAAAATAATAGCTTAAAATTTTGATGAAAGGACATAGTTTTGGTCATTTCTCCACTGGTCATTTAAATGGACTTTGTAGCATCCTGCTAACATCACTGAGGGATTTAAAAAAATATCTTCCCTGATTACAGTTATTCTGGCACCACAATGGCTGAATGATTCTAAAAACATTGTGGAGAGGACTATTGTCTGTAGACTATAACCCCTGCTATTCTAAATTTGTCATTTTAACTCAAGATGACCTTTCTTACATATGAAGGAACATAGTTTTTTTCCCCACCCATAGATAGCTTGAAATGAATGTTACATTCCTGGTACAACCGCAATCTTTCTGTCGCTAAGCAAGACGATTGTTACAGGAGTTCAGTTTTATTCCCTTTCGGCTACAGATAAGCAAATCACTGCATTTGCTATGTGGATTTTAAGTGAACCACGTTCCCCACTCCCCCTCATTGACTTTCCTTGTTGGAAACTGGCTGGGAAGGGGATCCCGGGGCAGTGCAATTGTGATAAATATGTGCCGTTGGCCATGGGCCCGAATTTTGATCGCAAATTGATTTGCGATTTGATCACAAGTTGCTTTTTTTTTTTAGTGCCGTTGTAACTTTGAAATTGAACGAATGGTTGAAAACCAAGGGCTCCGTACCGCAACAAGATGCACCATTCCTTCTCCCTTAACCCTGAATTTTGTTTACAAAATGTCACTTCCAAAGTTTTTCGATTCTTTGGTTTGGAGCCGTGACGGTGAAACGAACATGACATTCATTTTAGTAGATATAACGTGGATGTATAGCTTGCAGGCCTTAGCATCCTTTTGCCTAAAAACAGCCTCCCTTAATGCCTTGCTCTTTATAAGAGCTGCTCCACTGTACAATTGCAGAAGTAGAGTTAGACCAACAGCTGCCCCTAACGCTATCCTCACCGCAAACGCACATTTTGTTCACGCTTTATCATCGCTTCCCCCCCCAGGAACCGGAAGCGTGGCTTGCTGGCAACCTTCATCCTTTCTGTTCTCAAAACCTCCAGTTGACTTCCCTGCTTGGTGGGGATCCTGGGCTTTTAATCTAAGCGATGTAGAAGATATCACGTTACTTTATCCCGCTGAACCACATCAATGAAAAGCCAGCTGGTTGCCTTCACCTAACATGCTGAGCTTGGTTTGTGTTAACCTGGGTTAAGTGTGTGTGTGCGCGTGGGGGAGGGGGAGGTTGATGTGACTTTGTGTGGTGCAAACCCGGTTTAGTTCATGGTGTGGGTATTGTGGAAACCCAAAGAATGGGTCATTTCCCGTAACTCAGTTAAGCATGGTTGTGTGGATGCAGCCTCTGACTTCCTTGCTACCAAAAAGTGCCCCTAAAGAAACAGGGTAAGAAACCTTAGCAACTTGCTACGAGGAGCCAACAGCAATTTGTCACATATGCAGAGTGAAACAGGGTGACTTTGTTTAATATAGATGTATATAGAAATATATGTATTCAAAGCTTAGTTTTCTATGAATCCTGCTGTATCTTACCTGCCTGTATGAAATATCCTTGCCTGAGCATATTCAAATTTATTGCTGGATTGGATCAGGATTTAATTTTCTCTGTCTGGATTGTGGTTTCTTTTTTGAGGAGCGGTGGGGGGGGGGAGAGGAGAAAGAGGAAGTGGTTATCTGCATCAAAAGCCAGCCAAGGGTTTTTATTCTTCCTCCATGGAATAGACATCCAAGCATCTGCTATGCCTCAATAGACTTTCTTTTTGGTCCCTGGAGAACTGCCTCAGTGAGTTCCGCTATTAAGGGGTGGAGAGAAAGAGATGGAATGTCGATGATGAAGGTTTTATGGCCAACGTTGAACAAAACCCTTCGTCTTCAGGCCGTAAAAGAATTGGGATGGTGCTGTGCTGTTGACCGAGATGCGCATTAGGAAAAATGGCAATTGGGTTACAAGGCTGAAAAGTGTTGACTTTTTCTTAGGAATTAAGAAAAGAATGTACTGTGTATCCATGCACAGACACCCATGCCTACACACCCATACAGAAAACTCAGGAATATCCTCAAGTGCTGTCCCTCATAATACAAAATCATAATTGGGCTTAAGCAGTAATCCATACGGAGAACAGAGTAGAGTATATAATATATGGCACAGTGGTTAGAATGTGGTACTGCAGGCTGATTCTACTGACTGCCAGCAGTTCAATCCCGACTGGCTCCAGATTGACTCAACCTTCCATCCTTCCGAGGTCGGTAAAATGAGGACTCAGATTGTTGGGGGCAATACGCTGACTCTGTAAATTACTTAGAAAGGACTGTAAAGCATTGTGGGGTGATATATAAGTCTAAGTGTAACTGCTATTGTTATATATATACACACACACATACACATACATATGTAAAACTCACGTTTAGTCTACTGGTCAAGGCAAAGGTGGGGCTGTTTAGCCACTTCAAAGCAAACCTGGTTTATGAAAGAAAGGATTTAGGCTCAACATTTTTCTCTTGCCTAGATTGGTCAGAAAACTGAATTTTAGAAATAATTTCAGCAGGGAAAATAACGCGCAAATCTACCGCCTCCAGCTTGAAGTGAGCAGAGATTCTCTCTCTTCCTTTCATCGGATTAATTTACATCCATAAGGTGGTGTTTGATTCATCGTACAGTTTGCGCGCTGGGAGGAGTAGAGAGGGCTCCCACTTGGGATTGGGAATATCTGAGTTGCCATTTTTGGATGTTTCTATTGAAGACTTTCCTTGGGCTGCCCCACAGCAGGTGATGCGTTGAGAGCTAGAAGGAAGGGCAGTTGTCTGCCGCACTGTAGCCACAGGGAGCCCCAAATCATCAAGGAGAGAGAAATGTGCTTCAGCACACTAACAGCACACATGTGGACTCGTAATAGAGACTGATGTGAGAACACTTGAGATTCACGGGTCAGCTAGATCCTGCTGCTCCATCGTTCTTTCTTTTATTTTGTCCCCTCACTAATAGCTGTGTTATCCCTTTATTGGGGCCAGTCAGTCCCAAATTGTTCAAGAGGTTGAGTACTTCAGAACTCTTCAGTCTATTGTTGTTGGGTTTTTTTAAAAAAAAAAACTAGGGTGGGGGGACAAAGGATGGAATATATGTGTGTGTAACTGGTAAAACATAAGCATCTAGTAGCTAGGTAGATGATGGATGGATGGATGGATGGATGGATGGATGGATTTAGAGCAAGACAGACATGGATATAGAGGCATGGAGATAAATAGTTGAGAGATAGAGGTGAATGGATGGATTGATACAGATTTAGAGAGACAGATAGAGGGTAGGAAAGATGATTAGATAGATAGATAGATAGACAGACAGACAGACATCAGAATCAGAGAGAGATGATGGGTGGATGGATGATAGGCTGGATGCTTATGTTTTATCAGTCATAAGAGAGAAAGGAAGCAGCTGTTCCCTCTGCTTTGAAGATCTGGTCAGTAAATAAAATGTATTGCACTCGGCTTGACTCTACCTGGTTTGAAATGTACTGCGAGGGAGAAGAAAATTGAAGCCAAAGAGCATTGAAAAGGAGGCGATGATTAAGGGGTTTAACAAGCAAGATATCTCGGGAGACCTTCTGTACACTTGAGTAGGCTTCGAACATAAGCACAGAGCAGAAGTTGAAGTTCACATCCAATCTTCCTAGCAAACAGAAGAGGAGCGTTGTTTTCACAAGGTCCATCTTGGGTTTTTGTGGCAGATCAGCTGCTGAAACAACACGTGTTATGCACTTCGCTCTTTTCCGTACAAGCTGTTCTTTAGCAAGCTGCTTATCTCTTATCGTGGTGGTTTCTTCCCTACCCAAACCATCTCTACAAAGTGTCTATCTTCCTAAAAGATGTGTTGTGATCTTTCTGTGAAAAGACAAGGGAGTACACCACAACTAGCTTTTCTATCTCTATAGATTAAGCAGATTACTTCATCAAAGAGGGCGTTAGATTGCTTCAGCACTGTGATGCTGATCAGTTGCTCCCTTTTAAATGCACACATCCCTTTTCTTGATATGGGAATCACATGAAGTGATCTACATGACCTTGGGTGGTCTTTCATTTTTTCCCTTCCTGTTAAGGAAAATTGTCATTCCTTTTTGGTCTTCTCATTCTGTTATTTCTTCTTCTATAAATTCTCTTATATTATAATGTGTGAATGAATTGATGAAGTAGTACATTGCAATGACCTGCTGTTCAGTCCTTGGATTGATTGTATTCATCCAGGACAGAAGGAATACAAGGGATTCTTGAACTTCCTACTCTATTAATTTGGAGTTCTGTCTTGCAATTTGTGTCTCAGACCTAGCAAATTGTGACTAATTGCAAGTGCATATCCACTGTTTGGCCACCATATCACGTGGTTACTCTTCAGTGTGAAATCCTGGTTAGGAGCAGTTGTTCACTCAGTCTCTTGTGGATCGTTCAGTTGATAAGACTTGAGTGAACTCTCTTTCCCAGCCAAGTTTAACATTTGCTTGGACTTATCTTCTCAACATCTGATGGTACCAATTTGCTTAATTCTGCATAGCGACCATGCTTTCCAGGTAGTTTTGGAAATCAGGAATCCATATTTGTAAGAAATACTCTGGATGGTGAAGACAGTACTGAGAATTCATCTCAGACTCCATCCGATATTAGAAGGCATGGAGTATCATGCTCAAGAATGAAGCTTCCTTGTGGTACATATTAATGGAATGAATCTATTCTGCCAAGCCAGTAAAAATCAGTATATGGTTATTATTTTTTTACTTTTCTTAATCACCTACTTCATTTTTTGGTGAGGTGCTTCTTCCTTTTACTTTCTCTTTATGCATTTCTAAAAGTGTCTTCATGAGCTTTATTCACACCAAAGGGTCACAGGAAGATGCTGGTCCTTCTGTACTTCTGCACAGCCTTTTGTCTTCTTCCGTGGAATACTTCTGCAACATTTTCACCCTTCAGAGAAGCCACAAGTCTTTCTATTAATAATCCTTTGTATGCAGGATGGAATCATCACCTATCCCTTCTGCTTAGATGAACCAAAATTTCGCTCAGAAAGGCACTTAGCTCCTTGCTTGTTGGGCTTTAATTACACATTACAAAATCCGTTGCCATGGATTTGCACAATCGGGGTTGTTATTAACATCCTGGCTCAGAAGTTGAGAAAAAATCTATATCATAAAAATGTTGTGCTTTGGTGATCGTGACAAGTTCTCTCAACGCTCCCCCTTCCCCATTGTTTTTTCCTCCCTTTGCTATTGTTCTACTCCGACTGGAAGACGAGGTCCCGGTGGAAGTGACCAATCTTTTCATCTCTCCCATCTGTGTTGTTGGCCTTTTTATATTCTCTGCAGAGCAACTGAGCATCAGTATGGAATTTGGTTGAATAGGTAACATACTTTTTCAATTATTCCAGCTAAGCGGGTGTCCAGGTGCCCCCAGTTATATTGAGGTTGTGAAGATAGAACTCCACCATCAAACGTTCTGGTCCAACCATAACTGTAGAACACCAGGAATGATACTGCTGCTTACTCTTCTCCAGCATGGCCATCTTCAGAAGATAACAAGTGAAAGGGAGTTGGGCTAGGATAGAGGTCTCCAAATTTCTGGACTTGCTGACTGGTGAATTCTGGAAGATGAAGCTCACATGCCTTAAAATGGCCAAGTTTGGAGATTCTTGGGATAGAAGGAGTGACAATGAAGCTACGAAGACAAGAAGAACTTTTATGTGTTTAATAAAGGACATGGGAGACATTGTACTTCTACGTCTTGTTTCTTTGTTGATCATGCCCCTTGTTTAGTTTGCAGAATCTCTGCTTTGAGGAAAAGCTAAATGGGTAACTCA
>JANHFO010002710.1:41045-57798 GCA_032468095.1 Pareas carinatus
CAGTCACCATAATAGTGCAAATAGGTGTAGAACCTACTTGGAACTGCTGAAAGGACAGGAAATGGATAGTGCTGTATCCCTCCCCCTCTGTTGAAAGAGGACTGTTAATGTAGATAATAATAATAATAACAATAATAATAGTAATAGTGATAGTAATAGTGATAGTAAAAAAAAATATTTCTATCCCGCTCTTCTCCCGAAGGACTCAGGGCGGCTCACAGGCGATTTATAAAATACAATACATACAGTTTAAAACATGATTAAAAGAATTAAACAAAGCCTGAACTTTGAAAATTTAAAAGGGGAGCGGTAAAATTATATCCCACCAAATTAAAATTAGATTTGAACGCAGGAGGTCGAGGCGTGGCTATGACAAGCCCGCCTGATGAAAGATGGCCCCTTTGATCCCTCTTTCAAACTAGCAGTCCTCTCTGTCCAGAATGTGGGCATTGCTGTCTTCAAGAGAGTCACCACTGTCTTTCAAGTGCAGATAGACTGCTGAATCCTGTCCTGATGGGTTTGTTCTCCTATGTTGTGCCCTGCGTTTGTGAAGGGGTTATTTTGTTTTTCCAATGTATGAATTTGCACATGTCTCACTGCAGTGTACTGCATATATCACATTGCTCAGTTTGTGTCTGGGAGTCCCGTTGTGGGTAGCCAGGCCTTAGTATATTTTTGGGTTTAAAGTGTGTGGGTATATTGTGTTAGTTGAAAATCCTTTATAGAGCTTTTCAGATCTTCCTGCAATGTATGGAATGACAACGTTGCTTTGTTTGTTGTTCTAAGACTGGCAAGAGGGGTCAGAGGGGCCATCTATATTAAGATTGGACAGCCCTCTGTCAACAGAGGGGGTGGAATACATACCACCAGTCTCCTGGTTACAACAGTCCTTTCAGCAGTTCCAAGAAGGTTTCACACCATTTGCACTATTCAGGTGACCACGAGGACACAGATATACGTCCTGGGGGTCTCAATCACTCTCAGAGTGAACGCTAATGACCAGATGACTGCAAGGAATATAAACCCTTCCATCCTTCACCATTCAGTCAGAACTGAAGAAGCTTCTTGGATGAGAAGTGAGATGTCTTCAAGGAAAAACAATGTCCAGTTGCCTTTTGAAAAAGCATCTTTGGGACAACCATGACCTGGCTGACTGAGAATCTCCATAGACACTTAAAAACTACTTCACACTAGTGGAGGACAAATAAAAAAATAATAATCTACAGACTGGTTTACATTTATATCTAAACTGAGCTAGTCAATATCTAAACCTATATCTAAACGGAGTCTAGCTCAGTTTAGGCGAGCGAGGAAATAAATCTCTTTTTAATTCATTTTTTTCTGAAACCTTTTCAATATTTCCAGTAGTCGATCACTATATATTAAATATTGATGGGTGTCTCAGTTAAAATTGTGTTTTGCATGACATCATGTTTCCAGCTTGTTCCGTTAACTTCCTTTCAGGTGTATTGTATCAGCTCTCCAAATCCCACCGACCCATTGGGTGGGATTATGGGAGTTGGAGTCCAGCACATGTGGGCAACATCAAGCTGAGGAAAGATATATTCTGAACTTAAACAAATATTACACAAAAGAAATCTAATGAAGCTGGAAATATGCCTGTAAAACAGACAGATGGAAACAAGGACAGATGGGTGGTTTCTTTTGAGATCATCCAAACAGAAGTAAAATTAATAGGAAGCTATTTGTTATTTGTTTGGTGATATTCAACTTTAAGTGCCCTTTCATTCAGTGTTGGCATCTGTAAAATTTAAAAATATTCAGCTAATGTTATTGATGGCAAAATGTATCCGCTTGGAAACATGAACCTGCCAATCAAGCTACATCACTTACTCCTCTCTCACTACAGCTGTTTCTATATGTAGACTCAACTTGTTCTATCTAAATGGTGGAAAGGGTCATAAGAGCAGAAGTGATTTGGTTGGTTAGTTAATTGCATAATTTCTTTGAGTAATCAGTATCATGCTATCTTAATAACATTCCATGCAGTAAGAAATAGTTTTGCTCCTTAGTGGAAAACACAAGCAGGAGATGAAGATGTGATGAAGATAGTGTCACAATGAAAGAGAAGTGTAGCTAGTTGTCTCCCCTTCTAGGGATTAAACCATCCTCAATTCATTGGTTCCTAGTGATTCTAAAATACTCATAATTATTTTTATAGGTATGGATATATAATGAGGATCATGAATTAATCTTGAATAACCTCTTGTGTTTGGATGTATCTGAAACACGCACGTCCGATCCACCACGCCTTATGAAATGCCATGGCTCAGGAGGATCTCAGCAGTGGCTACTTGGGGTAAGTGAATTTGGCCAGGATGAATTTCAGTCTAGTCTAGCTCTGTCTAAAGATTATTAAGATTTATATAAGCTTGAGAATTGGTTCTCTTTGTGCATGGATGAAGTTCCTGTTTACACAGATTATTGTGAAAACTAGATATTCATGAGAATGGTTAGGCCTCCAATTAGGAATATGCCACATGAACAAAGGTTTTTTAAATTCTTGCTTTTCAACATGATTTATTTATTTATTTGACTTTTATCCTACCTTTATTATTTTAGAAGTAATTCAAGGTGACAAACCTCCCTAATACTTCTTTCTCTTCCTATTTTCCCCACACAATGACTCTGTGAGATGATGAGTTAGGCTGAGAGGGGGACTGGCCCAAAGTCATCCAACTGTCTTTCATGCCTAATGTGAGACTAGAACTCACTGTCTCCTGGTGATTGGCCCAAAATCACTCAACCGGCTTTCATGCCTAAAATGAGACTGGAAGTCACCGTCTCCTACCTTCTAGCCTGGTGCTCACTAATACCTGCTAGGAGTTGAACAGTGCCAAAATACCTAGCCTTCACTCACTAATAGAAGTTATCATGGTCTAAACATGGAATTGCAAAGTGGCAATTAACACATGGTATTTTATTGCTGACTAATACATTTATAGAAGCAAAAATCTAGTTGTTCAACAGTGAAAGTTCTGTTAATCAAAAACTGGACCTTTCAAGACCAGATGGGTAGGTTTCAATGGGGCTAGGAAAAAGCATGGAATATGTGACTCAAATAAGTTTTTTTATGCTAACTATTATTTCAAAGTAATTTTTTTGATGAGTAAGTCATAGTTTATCAAGACTAAAATATAAAATCTATAGCGCTCTGGTAGCACAGTGGTTAGAATGGAGTATTGCAGGCTAACTCTGCTCACAGCCTGGAATTGAAATCCTGGTGGGCTCAAGGTTGACTCCGCTTCCATCCTTCTCAGGTTGGTAAAATGAGGGCCCAGATTGTTGGAAGCAACACTTAAATAAGGCGTACATTTTAAACTGCCCAGAGAGTGGTGTGAAGTACTATGGGGCAGTACAGAAGTCTAAGTTCTATTGCTAATCAAAGGCAGAGCTGGCACAGGATCCCCTAAGTAATTCCATCAGCCTGCCAGAAGGAATGCTTACTATAAAAATAGGTTTGGAACAGTTTTATCTCACCTGCTACGATTCTCTCTGCAGAAAAACAGTCGGCTGTATCAGGTGTCTGTTGGGCAGTGTATGAAGGTGGTTGATCCACTTAATCTCAAAGGCTACGTCACCATGGCCATTTGTGATGGCTCCTCCCTTCAGCAGTGGCGCTTGGAGAATTGAGTGCCACCTCAAGGAATGCCCACTTGCACAGGGACTCTTAGCTGAGGTGCGTTATTTTTTAAGGCTGGCAATCTTTGCTGTTATTTCAATCCCTGAACACTTAAAGGAAACTATTTTATTGAAGGTTAGAAATCACAATGGATGGCAATCTTCAAGTGGAGCAGAAGCAGTTGCATTCCTCGCCCCTTTCTTTCTGCAGGACTAGAAGTGCGATGACATTCCTTGGAGTCCAACAGTATATGGAAATATTCTAAGTCATAATTAGGACAATGTAATTTAATTACTAGATGCATCTAATGAAGCCAGCCTAAGTAGTCTGTCAGAAACCTACCATGTTTTGCCAGTATTTCTTTCAGAAGTAGTATGATACTTGTTTCATTTGAATTTATGGCTGGAATTCTGCAAAAGAACCCAATGTTTTAGCTGTGCCTTTTTTTTGTAAATAATTTTAATATTATTAACGTAATTAAATATTCATCTGTCATGTCCTATAATATTCAAACCAGTTCAGGATATTGTTTTGATGATTCTGAAGACCATGCAGCACTACCCACCTCAAAGGCTCCCTTGTGTTCCAGGAGGCCCATGGGGTGAGGAGTTGCTGCATTAAAAGTGTGGACTTTGATTCTCAATATTTCTCAGCCAGTATGTTGACTGGGGAATTCTGGCAGTTGATGCCCAGACATCTAAAACTTTTTAAGGTTGAGAAATTCTGCATAAGAGGATGATTCACAAATGAAGGGCAAAGTGCAGGTGAAAGAACCTTTTTGTTCTTGCAAGGCAGTTTGGAATGCCACAGTACAAAAAGTTTTTTTTTTAAGTTTACAGATAGTCCTTGACATATGATCATAATAGAGACTGTCCATTACAGTTGTAAAACAATTTTACAACTCTTTTGCAGCAATTAAGCAAAAAGGGCAGTTATTAAGCAAACCAGTGGCTTTCCATGGGCACATTTTTGGTGAAAATTGGATGTGAATGTCAGTTTTTGGCAAAACCATCGTAAAACATGATCAATGATTGTGGGATGCTGCAAATGGCCATTAAATGGAGCCATGATACGAAGTGTCCAAATTTCGGTGATGTGACTGTGGAGGAGACTCAGTCAGAATTTTGAATCCAGGTCACAAGTCCCCGTTTGGATCAGATGTAACTTCAGATGGTTGCTAAGTGATGATTTAATTTGAGGACTACCTGTCCATTGTTTGATTTTTACCATATCCAGTGCTTCTCTATTTGCGAAGAGGTTAAAAAACCCCAGATCTTTGTTAAATTTATGATACACATAAATATTTGTGAGAAGCTTGAATTTGATACTAGACTGAAAACCTTCCTTGGGAAACCTGATCCTTAATTTATGCAGTACAGTTTTAAGGATTGCAAATGGTACTAAGTTTCCAGTTTAGATTTTGATATTTCTTTTTAAAATCAGGCAGCATAGGAAGTATTATGTCTAGAAAAATGTTTATAATTTATCTTTGCAATATCATGGAGAGAAAACAAATATCAGTTTTTATGTATTTTGCATTGCATTTTTATTATTAACACTAGGTTTTATTGACACTCATATTAGCAACTGTCCCATTGGTCTCTAGTACATTAAATGCTTGAATACTTTATTCCATTTATGGTTTTTTTGTAACAGTATATTTTATTTCAGTGAAATCAGTCTATAGTAGAAAGCTTTTCCTAGT
Organism: Pareas carinatus; assembly: GCA_032468095.1. Classification (NCBI taxonomy): domain Eukaryota; kingdom Metazoa; phylum Chordata; class Lepidosauria; order Squamata; family Pareidae; genus Pareas; species Pareas carinatus. The sequence continues at coordinate 46,394 of JANHFO010002710.1, forward strand.
CCTCTGTTTATTAGGTTACGCAATTAAATGTGCAGAATCAACTGTGCTCTGTTCATATGGTATAATCTAAAGCTGGAGTGGGGGGAGAGTGAGAGTGTGTTACAATAATGTTAAATAGGCTTTTTAAAAAAATTCCAAAGAATAGAGCAGGTTCTGTAACTGATAAGGATGTTCAAAATGGGTAAAAATCTTACCTAGTGCTACTAACATGATCACTTATTAAATAATGTAAGTTTTGCTACGCATAAAACATAAATCTGCACAATTATGTTTTCTATACTTTTTATATTACATAGGCACCTGTTTTTGTTGAATTGGAATTTGGGTACAGCATTGAACTATCTAAGGTATCCTCTTGATGGCAAAAAAAAGCCTCTGGTGTATCCGTGGAAATAATATATTCAGGATATGCTGCATCCTCATATAAAGGAAAATATTAAAGTATTTATAGATGTAAAATATTTTATTTGTAAATGCCATTTTCTAAATTTGTTTCCACAAATTTCAAAGCCCATAACACTCTGTATACTTCAAAAATTCATTGTTGCCAACATTAGATAACTATTATACAGAACAGAATAAAAACCTGTAAGACAAATACTGGTAGGATGTTGGAATATTGTACAAGAGAAGAAAAATATTCAAGAAACAAATTTCATACAGCTATTATCAAGAGAAAAATATATACAATGATTTATTCTGTAAGATAAAAATACATCATGCCATATACATTACAAGTTCAGAGCTGTATCACTGAATATACTACCAGTTTTACAGTCCACTTTAGCTGTGCACACAAAAACTTCATTTTTTTTAATATTTAGACTGTGAAGTGTCAGTACCAGAATTGAAAGTACAAAATAAAAAAGCTAACCTGGTTCAAAATGTTGATTAGGGTTCTACAAGCAAACACAAACAGTGTTTTATTTTTTTAAAAGAAATGTAAACAAAAACAATTCATACAAACACATTTTAAATTATTCTTTTTTAAAAAATCCTATTGGCAGAGTCCTGCAGCTGAAAGCACAATTCCTATATTTTTTCCTTGATTTTACTTTTCAAGAAGGCAGCTATTGACTTACGCTCTCACTACACATTCCTAGTTTCATTACATAATTTTAGTGTAAGCTGAACAGTTCATATAATCCCCACTATTTTGTTGGAAAAGAAAATCAATGTTCAGCATCTAGTTTGGGTGGTTTTAGCAGTTATTCACAGTTATCACAAGATCTACACACACAAAAAACCTGATTTAAGAAATAGGGATGTAACAATACAAATAAAATAGATCAATCTAAATTTCCTCAAACATCTACAAAAAGCCACTGCTGTAATTTACATGCTCTCTAATAAATCTGAAGTACTGCTTTAAAAAGTTAATACAGCATAATTGAGCCTGCTTTAAAGATTAAAAAAATAAAGTAAAACCTCTCTTAAATTGAGATTTTGGTTACCCACGACAATTGTAATGACATGTTTAATACATGAAATCATATTGTAACATCCCTATTAAGTTTAATAAGCACCCGAACTGCTGCAAGATCTGGTAGCATTTGGTCAATTCCTATTTTTATACTGTACTTTTATCCTTAAAATATTTACATTTTTGTACAAAGTAACAGGGTTTGTTAGTTCTGCAGGTAACAGCAGCAGCTTGGCTTCTAACTTTTCCTTTTAAAAATAGCTTCATTCACTTATTCAATAATAAATACAAAAAGTTTCTCTTATTTTACAGAAATCAAAACTAAAATAAACTGACTCATGGAATCAAGTATTTTAAATGTATTTTAGTGCAAGTTATTTTTCCCTTAGCTCTATCCCTAAGGAAGTCATTTCAGTACATTCCTTGTTCAGTGGTGTCTACGTTTTTAATTTTTTTCCTGTTTTTAGAGGGCCTGCCCCTTTAATAAGTAAGGCTGTGGCCAGCACTTTGGATATCTCCCTTTCGCTGGTGATTTCAGTCTACATTCATTAGTGCCCCACTGCCCTTCAGCAGGTCAGCCACAGCTTCTCTGCCCGAGTCTGATTTCTCTTTAGTGAAAAGAGATTTTTCTTTTATAATGAAATCAAAAGTGCTGGACTAGTCTGGAGATCAGTTTCCTTTCTGGGTGCCTGGAAGCCAGGCCTAACTCCATGTTCTGCCAGCTGGCTTCTGGTGCTCGCTTTACACTGGAGTAGAAGAGAGAACTTGAGAGAAGTGATTGTTTTTGTACACATAACACACACACCCCCACCCTGCAAATGAACAGCATTAAACATCACTTCTTCCTTAGGACACGAAGCCCTCAGAGGGAGTAAGGAATGCATCTAGTTCATCCATTTTCGGCAGTTTACAGCCCCACAGTGGCATGCAATCTTGTGCTGATCATCTTCAAAATCAAACTTATAGTCATAACAAAGCTGAAATGAAAAAGGCCAGTTAGCTTTATTATTCCAGAATTAAAAGATACATGCATTTTCAGCATCCTTATTAAACATCTGTATTAAAAAAATGAGAAGTACAAACCATCTATTTTTATCCTACCTTTATTATTTTTTATAAATAATGCAAGGTGGGGAGCATATCTAATAATTCTTCTCTTATTTTTCCCCAATCGTGGGAGGTGGGCTGGGCTGTGAAAGAGGGACTGGCCTAAAGTCCCACAGCTGGCTTTCATGTCTAAGGCCATCTCATCTATTCTGGAGCCTTAATCACTAGCCCAAGCTGGCTTATAGACATCACAGTTCTATAAGTGGCATCAAACAACTGTCTTAAAAGACAAGGCAGCCTTCAAGACAACCCTAGAATGTTTCTTTCAGTCCTGGAACTATTGAACATAATTAAGGTCTTATTATTTCCTGGACAAAGTTTCCTTCTGAATTGCTTTTTATTATCATATTATTATTTCATTAATGTATTATTTCAATCGCTATTCATTGCCCTAAAGAGGATACCGATTTTTTTTTAAACAATGCCTTTGGTCTGTATTTTAACAAAGGGCAAATTGCTCCAGCTGCTAAAGGATCTTCTACCAAAAAAATTCCGTACAGACTCTAAACATGCCAGCCTTCAATAGGACGCATCCCCGGAAAAACAAAAGGGCGTTTTCACATCTGTCAGATAGGAAACTGCTTTCTCTTACAGAGCAAACTCAGTTCTTACAGACCTTTGCCTTCAGCCTAGAGAACAGAAATCTGTCTACGGTCATCAATACCAAGTATTTTGTTATTTAGAAAAAACAACAGAATATTCAGTACCTCTTCCCCCTTCTGGATTCTCCGGCTAGAGCTAATTATGATTTTATGTCCCCGTTCAAAGGTTACCACCTCAGCCACACAGTTGGGTGCACAGGAATGGTTTATATACCTATAAAGTAGGGGAGGGAAGAGAAGCTTAGATATTTTTATATACTGTAAAATAATTTTACTATAAGCAACAAGATAAAAATATCTATTTACAGTTAGGAAATAACAGGGCTGCAATATAGTAGATAGGTAATTTACAACTGGTGATAGAGACTACACCAACTGCAGTTGTGGAAAGATTTCAAGTCGAAGTTTTTTCAGAAGTAAACAGATCACGGATGTCTTATGCCCTGTCTGTCAGAATATCCTCCAATCTTTTCCACAATCATCCCATGTAGGTGGTTGGCTGAGAAGGTGCCTGACACGAAGGCACCCAGTGAGCTTTCAAGGCTGAATCTGACCCATTCCAATCTGACATTGGGGTGCGATGGCTTAGCAGTTAAAGCTGGTGAATTGATAGCCTGAGTTCAAGATCCAAGTACCATGCAACAAGGTGAGCTCCCCTTGTTCCGGCTCCTGCCCACCTAGCAGCTCGAAGGCATGCAAATACGAGTAGATTAATACTGTAGGGATCACTTTGGTGGGAAGGTAAGAGTGTTCCATGTGCCTTTGGTCTATAGCTATGCTGGCCACAGGATCACAGAAAATGTCTCCTTCAGCCAAGAAATGGAGATGGGCACAACCACCTAGAGTCGGACATGACTGGACAGGGAAAACCTTTACTTTTAATCCAATGCTACTTTCCTTCTAGAACTACCCACCTTGCAGGACCTCCAGTCAATGTGGCATCAATGACGTGATCATTATCAATACGGAACATGTATACTCCGCGATTCTGTGGAGAAGAAATCAGAAAGGAGGGGGGGAAAATTAAGCCAATGCAACAAGTATCAATATCCAAAGACATGATATATAGCCATTCTTGAATTTTAATTACAATCCAAAGGCTTATTAAAGCATTGGAAGCCCTAATGTCTTTTTTCCAATACAGTAGCTTTCTTGCTAGGGTTTTGAGAATAGAGACATCAAAAATGAACTCCAAGGAAGGCTCAAACGTAATTTAATCACAGTCACATTTAGCCTCTACAACTGAAAGAATCAAATGTTGTTATGGTTGGTTCCCAGCAAACATCCTTTATATCAACACTTAAAAAATACACGAACACACACACACACACACACACACTACTGCTTTAAGTAATAGTGTCCTTATTTTGGGCACTTAGGATGATGTTATCAATGGAAATACAAAAGACTATTTCAATCCATATGAAAATCATATTAAAAACCCTGTAAAGTCGTAATTAATGCCAAAAGCCTTAATGAACCCCATGGAACTCTTGTCACTAGACCCTCCATGTCTCACAAAGCTTGAAAAATGAATGTTTGTTTTACGGAATACCTGAGATTCATAAAGCTTCTCCTTCCTGTTGGCTACTTCATTGCGGATGATAGTTCCAATATATTCAATTATCATAGTGTGCTTTTCAATGTCTCTAGCAGCATATAAACCCAGGCCCTGAAAAGGCAAGAATGATTTGGTTACAGCATAACACTGGCCTCTTCTACTTTAAGTGGATCCCAAAATCATGTCCAGTTAAGACATTTTAATAATTCTACAATTCTTTTCAACAAATGCTAATGATCACAGGAAGTCCTTGACTTACAACAGTAATTGAACCTGGAATTATGGTCATAAGCAAGTCACCACATGACTGCCAATTTTAGGACTTTTTTGTGGCTGTCATTAAGTGAATGCTCTGATTAAATGAATGTCAGAGTCATTAAGTGAGTGCCACAGCAAGCCTATTGTACCCAACAGGTTTTTTTTTACCAGATTGAGTGATTTATGGCAAAAAAAATTAATCGTGGTGACGTGACCATGTGATGATATAAATGGCCGTAAATGCCAAGTGTATGAAATATGATCATGGGGGAGGGGAAACACACGTCATCAGAACTTTGAAACAAGGTCATAAGTTGCTACAAGGAGGTACTTCATAACTTCAAATGGTTGCTAAGTGACCGATCCTAAGTGGAGGACTACCTGTACTGAGAGAAAAGTCCCACTATGTTCAATGGAGATTAATCACTTGCAATTTAAGGGAGTTGTTCAAGTAGGCAGCATACAGATGCTAGTAATAAATAAACATAAATGAGTTTCAATGAAGGATAAATTAGCATGAATATGTAAATGAAATGAACACACATATATATAATATGCTTATTAAATAAGTGTTATTTTTAAATACATCTGGTATGTTCAGCACAAAAAATATAGTTAACACTTTCCTGGTCCAAACTGACCTGAATACGCGACCGTGCTAAATAGACATTGGACTTCCATTCAGTCTTCATTTTTCGATACTGAGAAGACTTTGAATGAACAAACTGTTTACTGTAAGGTGCATTCAGTTCTCCTGTAACTGTGCTCTGAAATGACTTTGAAGTGCTGGTGCTATTCAAGGTATGAGGCCTGTATCCAAAGGGTCATAGAACAGAAGAAACAGAGAAGGAAAACTGAAGATCTCTCTGAATGTTGTAACATTTTGAATAATAAAAAAGCTCCCAGGTAAACAGACATTCAAAGCCACCTAGCTGAGACACTAAAGCAGTTGCCCCAACTTGGACGGGCCACATACACAGCCAAAGACAGCAGGGTTTGTAAGCAGCACACAGAAGCACAGGTATCCTACGTAGCCTATAAACCCTGGGCTGTACTATGTGAATTTAAAAGAAAATACCTTAACACAAACCTCTTGACATGGCTGCTCATTTTGGGCTCAGAACGAGCACAGCCAGTGGGGTTGATGGCAAGAGGCAGCTCCATGAGGGGGTTTCGGCCATAACGGAAGGTGTAACGCTCACATGCCTCAACCCCAGGAAGCTGTAACACAAAGAAATCCGGGTCAGTGAAACTGCAGAAGAGCCAAAGGAACAATTCTTGATGCTTGAAACAAAACAATCTTCTTCACAGAGATGAAAAGTACAAAATGTGCATTAAACTCTTTCCTGTTTTTCTTATATATTCTTTATGAATACAGAACCCCAAACAGGTAGCACCAAGACCAATTCTGATTTTTCTTCACCATTTCAAAGGTTTTAGGTTTAATACACAAGGAAGGAGTTTACTTCAGGCTAAAATGCTCCCCGGATGAAAAATATTTTAGGACTGGTACTTTCTGTGCTGCTAGAAATTGTGGGAAGTATTTATTTATTAAATGTATATGGCATCACTGCTGAGCAACACTGGCAGTTGGAAATCACACAGCTGGATTTATTTTTCTCCTTTACATTCCCACTACTACACCACCAATCAGAAAGAGCTCTGATTTATTTCCACAGGACAGAAAGAGAGTGAGTGTGTGTACATGTATGTATATGTCTGTATATCTGTCTCTCTAAGTGTATTTGTTCTAAGGATGAATTATTCAGCTTTTGTTAAGTTCTGCTTTTCCAACTATAGCACTCTTCTCTAATGTATCCTATAAACAATTGTCACAAATGCCAAATTCTGATTACTAAGCAGGAATTGATGTAGATTCAGCCTAGCACTATTGCCCAAACACTCACTGATTCAGCTATTCTAGCCACTGCAGAGACAGTCAGGCCAAAAAGATCTTCGCCCTTGAGATATACAGGGAATAGCTGGAGCATTTTGGAGGTTTTCCGTATAGATGCAACAGGCTCTAGGATTTTATCCCAAACATCTGTATAGGGAAAAATACAATAAACAATGGAAATACAGAAAGAGAACTGCATGCCCTGCTCTATTTATTATTAGGGCACTGTTTAAGTTTAGGGTAGAAAATCTATTATTAGAATTAGAGGTTCACCAGATTAGATTTGATACCTGCTTTTGAATATAATGGTGAAATAGTATAAAATTCAGAGCGACAAGGCTTAAGGGGTTATGGTTATATGCCTTCCAAACCCTGGTGATGTGATTTCAGGCTGGTCTTGCTATCAGCTTCCAAAGTAAACTAGAAAATGCCACATGACTATAAACAGGTACAGTCGTGTGAAAAAGAAAACACACCCCATTTTGAGTTCTATGGTTTTACATATCAGTACATAGTAAAAATCACCTGGTCCTTAGCAGTTCTTAAAAGTAAGTAAATACAACCTCAGAGGAACAACAACACATGACAAATAATACCTTGTCATCATTTATGGCTTCTCCATTTTGGTTTTCTTTTTGTAAAATAAAAAATATTTGCCTTTTTCAGATGGCTGTGAGTAAATAAACACAGTGCTTAGAAAGCCTATCTCGGAAATAGGCGAGTTGTTTTCCTCTGGGTATTTTAGACATCAACGTCCATCAATTCAATCAGGTCACAGCTCAACTAGGGCTCCCAGGTTTTAGCTTACCTTCTGGAGTCAGGCCAGTCAGAACCACATCTTCATGCCCTTGCTCAATCACCCTGATCACAAACAAGGGGAAGCCGTCCTTCTCCTCAATGGAACACAGGTAGCGGCAGCGGTGGTTGGTATATCGTATGCTCCAGTACAACCGGCTGGCCTCAAACCCCACCGGGTAGAGCACCTTTGAAGAGTGGAAAGCAACCATCTGGTGGGGGAGCAGCTGACCGATACTGTGGAAGATCAGGCTCCCCACCCGGAAGGTGTGCTCACGGTCCCCTCTCTGTACGATGCTAGCGATCTGTCGGACTTCGTCCCGCTGGACGTAGACTCGCCTGAAGACCGCAAAATAACTGAGTTCTTGCTCATGAACGCCCTTCGGTTTGTGCATTGGGCAAAGCATAGTTTTGTCTTTGAAAAACATGCATTGTGCTTTAATGGCACAGGTGAAGTGATAAATATTGGTGCACCTTAACCTGTGGCAGCCGCTGGTAGCACCCATCTTGTGGCAGAACATGCATTTCATTTGCAAGCCCCTTCGGAGAGCTAGCTCAACGTTGATTAAGGCACCAGCTTGTGTCTCATAAACCTCAGTAGACCAAAGAGCACAGTTCAAATGAACCCAGAGGTCTAAATCCAGATTCAGAAGCCTGGCTGGTCCATCGGTTAGCCCATCGCCCTCTTCATGGCAGAGGCAGCATTTTCGGTAGTCTTTCAGGACAGGATCAAGTTTAAGGGTTGCACCCAGTTTCTTGAAAAGATCATCTATCTCTTCTACACAAGGAGGCTTGAATGTTCCTTTTGGAATCACAATCTGTACATTCCATTTTTTCCATTTCATTCCTTTCCATTTCTTGTTCACTGGTTGACAGTCATCCAGGCCATTGTGAACAGTTCTTAAGCGGGGTTTCAATTTCACAGTGACCTTAAGTTCTTCTGGTTTGGGCTCCACTTTGGCTGCTTCAAAGGCAGGAGGAAAAGTAGTAAGGGGGGATGATGGGGGAGAATTTTTTTCCTGCAGTTGAGGGAGGCAGTGAACGTCAAATGTAGAGATGTTCGTACTATATTGGTGAAAGGTTTTTGGAGCTTCTTTCATTGGAAATTGGATTTCAGGAGGGATGGATTCCTGAGAAATAATCAGAACAGCCTTTGAAGACGAATTCACAACAAAAGTTATGTGCATGCATTATTGGGACCAGATCAGGGTCTTGTATAAAGTAATAGAACTTTGCATGGTTTAACAATCACTTTGCACAACTGGATGGTTTTAAAATTCAGAGCTAAGAGTTTTAAAATAAATGTTTAAGGAAATGAAATTGCAAGTAGCCTCTTAACCAAAAGGATTTCTAGTTTTGAAATAGATACGCCTTGATACAGAGCATTAGCCCCTATTCTATCATTGTAAATTGGGATTTCAATTTATCCTGGACCAGCTTCAGAAAATGCAAAAGATACATCAATAGACATATTATATTCTTTCTCTGCCATGTACAGTCCAATCTACTGAAGATATGAATTATTAGTATCAGCAGCATCAGTTTTATTTGTAGAGGCAAATTTGAGTGTTCTTATTAAACACTGTGTGTGAAGTGGAATGACAATCTGAAGTAATTTAATTTACTTATAATTTTAACCCACTTTTATTGTTAAATCAAATTCCAGTGTACCAGCTATATTTCCCCATTAGTGAGATAGACCCCAACATCAACTGCAAAATCTGATGTATGCAAGGAACTCGTATAGGTAAATGCCCGAAGAGTTACACTTTATATAAAATCTAGAATATAGTTAAAATAATTATATTCTAAAAAGTCCACATTTTCCCTTCAAAATTGATTCATATATAATTTGTTTTTCACATCTGAAGACCCTTTAAGTCATGCATACAGGTCCTATGTGAAAAAAGGTGAACCATCATTGCAGATTGATGCAAAAATGGGAAACAAATAAATAATATGTGATATTAAACAAGCTGCATTGCTCTTGGTCTTCTAAATAATTTTTATTAAAATGTCATATTAAAGAAGTGTCGTTACAAGTATATGGTAAGTATTTACCTTGCTTTCTGATTTTTTTGCTTGCATGGATGCTGAGTAAAGAACTAAGCAATTGTTACTACAGAAGACAATGTCTTTCTCCATTCTCTCAGACTTTTCTGTGGAATCCTAAAAATAAAAAAAATCACCAAACCAAACAATAAATAATGACAGAAATATCAAAGCTCTTCATTATCAGTAGGAAGCTTATATTAAGACATGGTTTTATTTGAGAAATTTCCTTTATGTTGGACTGAAAAAACATTACACCCTATCATTCTTAAGGATTTAATAACATACATTTGTAACAAATAAAATTTGCTCTCCAACTGTTAATAGAAAAAAATGGAATGGAATAAAATATTACCTCATGATTACATGCTTATTTGATTGTTAACTAGCAGTAAACATAATCTTATGTCAAATAAAAATTAATAGTAGGAAACTGAAGACATGCCAATTATCTTGAAATACTCTGGTATTTATACTGAGAATACATAGAATATTTCTATTTTTATGCCACTTAAATAGTAGAAACATGATCCAGATTAAAGCAAAATAAGTAACACTGTATATAAATGATTCCTGTACTATCAGCAACCATTTATTAGTAAAAGAGCAATATTTTACATTAAAGAAAGCAAACCAGGCAGCAGTAGTCGGTGTTTTTAACCTTGGCATTTTAAGATGCTTGGATTTTCACTGCCCGAATTGCCCAGCCAGGATGTTTGAAAAAGAGTTCTAACACCTCAAGTGTGCAAAAAAAATTGAGCTCAAAATGGACATTCTCATCATTTGAGCCCTGAAATGCATTTTTTGTGTGGATTGTGACTGAGCTGTTGTTTGCTGTTTTTTTCTTCCTTCCCCTTCCAAAATAAGTACTAATGCAGGTGGTCCTCATCACATTTTATTGCTACTGCTTTAGACCAGGAAAGGTAACCCTGTGGCAGAACCTTGGGCATAGCAATACTTTAAAGTGAATAATTTCAGTTAGAGGTCATGTAGATGGACTGTGTAGTGCCTTCTTATGCAGATTTTTGCTTACAGTACAAATAGAAGGTGAGTACACAAAAATACAAGGTTTCCTTCTTATAAGTTCTTAAAAACCATTTTTGAAATAATCCTCTTAGTCAATATCAATGCAAGTTGTTCAGCGGGTAGTAGTTAGCATAGTCTCCCTCCACCTGGTTTTATAGCCTTGGATTAAAAAACAAAGAGCTTGATTTGATTCTTTGTTGTGTCCTATCCCTGGAATATTTGATACAGTTCAAGTTTTGTTCAGGTAGAATAGACACAATTCAATTGATTTCAAATTTTATCTGCTGGAACACAGTCAACGAGAAATTGAATACTCCCAACCCCCTTGTACCTTTAATTCTATAACAAAAAACTCAATTAAAAATGGAGGTCATTACAGAAATACCTGTTTCAGGAAATGCAGTTCTTTGAAAGATTTTCGTACACCACTGCCCAGTACTACCACTTTACAATGAGAACACCACTGTGACCTTAATGCCGAACCATCAGCAATATTTGGACTTTGTGCTTTATATCCTGCCAAAACTGAAGAGGAGAATACATATTTCTTTAACGTATGCATCATTCAACTGTGAATATCCTTATCCCTGCAAGTACTTGCTCCATTACTTCTTTCTTTCTTTCTTTCTTTCTTTCTTTCTTTCTTTCTTTCTTTCTTTCTTTCTTTCTTTCTTTCTTTCTTTC